>SJYQ01000346.1:518043-583522 GCA_006410935.1 Redunca redunca | reverse complement strand
ATTTGTGTGTGTGCATATGTATGCATTTATAATTTTATTAATCCCATATGTACTGCATATTTTTATACCTTTTGAAATTCTGAGAAAAATATTAGAATGTTATCCTTCAGCTGTGTCTATCACATTATCTCTGAGCTTTCAGGGATTTTATGTTTGGCTTTCTTGTTGTTTGTCACTCAGCTGTGTCCAGTGCTTTGCGACCCCGTGGACTGCAGGCCCCCAGGATCCTCTGCCATGGGATTCTCCAGCAAGAATACTGGAGTGGGTTGCCATTTCCTTCTCCAGGGCATCTTCCCTACCTAGCGATCAAACCTGAGTCTTTTTACATCACCCACATTCCAGGCAAATTCTTTACCATCTGGGCCACCAGGGAACCCTGTTAAATCTCCATGGGTCCTTTCTGGGGCTTCCCTGGTAGCTCACTCAGCTGCTAAAGTATCCACTTGCAATGCAGGAGACCCTGGTTCAACTCCTGAGTTGGGAAGATCCACTGGAGAAAAGGATAGGCTACGCAGTCCAGTATTCTTGGGCTTCCCTGGTGGCTCAGCTGGTAAAGAATTTGCCTGCAATGCGGGAGACCTGGGTTTGATCCCTGGGTTGGGAAATCCCCTGGAGGAGGGCATGGCTACCCACTCCAGTATTCTGGCCTGGAGAATTCCATGGACTATTCCATGGGGTTGCAAAGAGTCAGACATGACTAAGTGACTTTCACTCACTTCACGTTGTTTATATGACCCTTATACCTTATATTTTTCATGGTATAAAATTCAAATGTTTTTCCCTTACATTTAAAGTTTTGTGCACTTAAAAGTTCTTGAGTGAATAAAATGTTTGGTCTAGAAAGTCTCACATGTGATGTAGACTAGCCTCCTGGTTATACTAATGGAGAAACTGAGACCAAGAAATGAGAGGGCCCTTTTCTGAAGTCACAAGTAAATGTTTTGAATCTGGGCTCTTTCTTACAGACCAAATCCTCCAAGTGCTGTGTGAGCAAAATGTTTCTTGAATAGATGGTCTGGTATAGGTGAAAACTGGAAATAATGGCAATGTAGATATTGGTCTATGACAAGTAAATGAATGAATATTGGAGAGTGTGAGGGTGTGAGAGCTCCATTCAGTTGCAGGGTCCTGGTTCTTTCTGTTTGGTGTCTGTCATCCTTTGGGGCATCAGGTCATCACAGGATCTGGCTGGCAGACAAGGGAAAAGAGAGAGGAATGGATTCTATTGGGTTGGCCAAAAAGTTTGTTTGGGCTTTAAAAGAAAAAAAAAAAAGGAAAAACTCTTTGAACCAACCCGATACATGAGGTTTTATGAGCTGGCCCTAAGTTAAGTGGGATACATTCCTTCCACCAGCTCAGGCATAGTTATAGCTCAGTGCATAACTTTCTCTTGCTGTGTGGCTAGGAGAAGGATGGAGCTTGGAAAACATCTAGCCAACATCACTGCATCCTGTCCTCGGGTAGAGAACAACACTCAATTTGGATATGGGGGAAGAAGCTCAACAGAGCCCAGGGCCCCTGTTGATCTGGAGATGAGGTTCCAAACTGAGTTTGAACAATTGAGGTTTTATTGGAAACTAGGAGAAATGCCCTGGAGAAGGCAATGGCACCCCACTCCAATACTCTTGCCTGGAAAATCCCATGGACAGGGGAGCCTGGTGGGCTGCAGTCCATGGGGTAACTAAGAGTCGGACACGACTGAACAACTTCACTTTCACTTTTCACTTTCATGCATTGGAGAAGGAAATGGAAACCCACTCCAGTGCTCATGCCTGGAGAATCCCAGGGACGGGGGAGCCTGGTGGGCTGCCATCTATGGGGTCGTACAGAGTCGGACACGACTGAAGCGACTTAGCAGCAGCAGAAATGCCCAGAGTACCCAGAAGGATAAAAAGGTGGAGTCCCATACAGTGGACACAAAAGAGCTCAGTATTTCCCTAGGTATCACTACAAAGACATCAGGAAACTTCCTGTACCATCAACTGTGAGACTAGGTTGCCTGTCCCAACTAGGTTGCTTTGGATGTGGCCAGACGAGAAAGTAAAAGACTAGTACTGTGAGCGAATAAGTGGGGAGCTGGTGTGAGGAAGAGAGTGGTGGTGAAAGGGCTATGAAACATAGATCCCTTTTCTGTAAGACATTTTTGATGGATCCAGTCACTGAATAGGATCATCATATCTCAAGACATCCCTTAAAGTGTTTGCATGTTAAAGGGAGCAATTGACGATTGAAGGTCTTCAGGACAGAAAAGAACAAGTGCTTTAAACCTACAGGTCCCAGAAAGGCCATCAACAAACCATGTCACCTGTCACTCACACATTGTTAGTAAAAGTAGTCACCTAGGAAATGCTTGAGAAAGGTTGTTGTCTGTGATACACTCATTAATACAAGTCCAGCATAGTGTTCTTGTCTGGAGAATCCCATGGACGGTGGAGCCTGGTGGGCTGCAGTCTATGGGGTCACACAGAGTCAGACACGACTGAAGTGACTTAGCAGCAGCAGCACAGGCTTAAGAATAAACACTTGTGCTAACAGAGTGAATCATTGTGATGTCACTTGTAACTGTGGAAAAAGGAAACTACTGCAAAATCAAGGAACAGAAACTTTTTAGGTAAATGATAGTACTTGGTGTGATGGAATATTTCAGAGTCATCAAAAAGGTTAATGAGGAGGTTCAAGAATTGAGGCTGCAGGTTTATGTAATAAAACAAGTAACAAAGGCATAATAAACATTCTGTGTCTCGAGTGACTGAAACTATGTAAGAAGGAATAAGAAAAGTGGAAGAAGTAGAAGTGTAAAGACATTGAGAGCGGGTGCTTGGATAATAAGAGCAATTCTTTTTGTTTTCTTTCTTCTTTTGTGTATTTTCCAAATACTCTCAGTATTGCATTTAGGATAATGGAGCTAACACCTTTTTTAAAAATTGTGTCTTTGTTGGTGCTGCACATTTTGGCCATTCATGTAGTCAAATGGGATTGCATTTCTTGCAAAACTCACATATTTGTGCATGAACTCACATAAGCATGTGTACATGTGCAAACACACACACTCACACACCACAGTCCTCCTGAGACAGTCTAGACCCCAGGCAGCATGAGTAGCAGATGTTCTTGCAAGTTCCTCAAGATTAAATGCTTTATAATCCACGTTGTGCATTGTTATCTGTTTTACTTAGTTGGAAACCAGATTGTTGACTGCCCTTCTCTCTCTCTCTCTTTTCCTTTCTCTCTCTCTCCCCTACTCTCTCTGCATATTAATGGATAGAGGTCATTGGGTCAGACTTGGTTCCATTCAGAACTGACTCAATACTGTTGGCGACTTTTCCCTTTTCACCTGCTGTATTCTTCGTGAGAAAATAAGCCATCTTTCTGAGAATGAGCATGTAGATTTCTTTGCATTTTTCACAGATATGTAAGTTGTGTGCTTGCCTCCAGCCTCTTGGGTCCAATTATCTGAAAATAGGCTCTCATCTGTTTGAGCCCAGGCTTGGTTAGTTGCAAATAATAGAAACCTAGTCCACCTGGCTTAATCAAGAATGGAAGATTTGCTGGAAAGGTACAATGATAACTCACAAATCTCAAGTCAGTGAAGCTTCAGGGAACTAAAACCCACAACAGAAGCGGAGGCAGCAGCTGGCTCTGTCTCTCTCTCTCCTTCTGGTGTTCTCCTTTCACAGCTCCGCTGCTTTCTCTGCAAACCTGCTTCATTCTCTCCCCTGATCACTTTCCTCTGTGCTCCCTGCCCCCCGCCTCCTCCCTTGCATGGCAGAATGTGCCATTCTAGCCCTTTTAAACTGTTTCTAGCTTGGTTAGACTCATAGGGACCCAGTTCCAAATTCTCACGACAGAAAGTCTGATTGATAGACCAGGTGACCACCAGCTGTGTCCAAAGGGCAGATAGAACACTCCAGACAGCTGAGGACCCCTGCTGCCCATGCCCAGCCAGGTAGGATCAGTAGTTATGAAATATTTCAACATGATCTTAAAAAGTACCACTGAGACAGTCCTTTCCAGTCGCTTTGAGCTTGTTTCAACAATCTGCCTCTACCTCTGCCTGCTTGATCAAGCTTGCTGTGACAACAGTGGTGCCTGGGATTTGAACATACTTTAGTTAAGCAAGGGCTGAACACGTCCATTATAGCATGGGATCCTCTCAGTGACACTGCTAACTGCATCTTATAGGATAGGCTTGGGCTTGGGAAGAATGATGTTGCATCCAAGTTCACGTGTGTGCCCCATCTGCAGAGATGATGTTTGAATGTAGTTCTTAGCTCAGGCTTCTTCCAACACCCCATGGCTGCCTTTGTGTGTTATTGTGTGTGTGTTCTTATCTGTAAAATAGCAGTTAAGAAATGCTCCTCATATTTTCCTTGCTGTTTAGTCACTAAGTTGTGTCCAACTGTTTTGCAACCCCATGAACTATAGCCTACCAGGCTCCTCTGTTCATAGGATTTCCCAAGCAAGAATGCTGGGCTGGATTGCTGTTTTCCTCTCCCGGGGATCTTCCTGACCCAGGAATCCAATCCATGTCTCCTACATTGGCAGGCTTATTTTTTCCCCACTGAACCACCAGGGAAGCTCTGTATTTTCTCTACTGGCTTGTTATTACAGTGAGTTGGATTGTGTAGAAGTATATTGAAAACTACGGAATATGATAAAATAGTATTACTATCACTCTATCTACTTACCTAGCTGCCTACTGCCTCCCCCACCCCCACCCCCAGCCAAGGTTTACATATAAATGGTGACTTTATCTGGCAAAGCCTTCCTTGCATGTTGTCTTTTTAGGGGATATTCAGAAGGGATGAGGGATGGAGTTGGGGGTAAAGAGACTCAATCAGTAAGCTTCTGAGAGATTAGGCTAGCAGCGCATTAAGATGTCAACCCTGAAGAAGTTATATGTTTTGTTTTGTTTTTTTCCTAAGTAAAAGTTGGGTGCTTTTTGTAAAACCATCTTAGCATTTTTAGTTATTCCAAGTTGAAATCTGATTTATCAGAATTGCCTCTCCCCTTTATTTCTGTCTTGGTGTAAAAAGTAGACGCACTATCCACGAGCCAGAATCCTGGGAGCACCATGGACTGGCAGCCCTCTTCCTCTACCCCTAAATCCAGCTGGCCACCAGGTACCTACTCCCTCAGTGTAGGTTCATCCTCTAAACTCCAGATGATCCCTCGCCCCCACTGTACAATAGCCCTGCACTGTTTGGCTGCCTTACTTGAAGTCATCCTCCACTTAACTAACAACTTCCTAAGATGTGCATGGAATTGCCTCCCGTGGTTCCCATTCTTCAGGCTCTTAGTGTGACTTGCAGGGCCCGCCCTTTCCGGCCTCAAGCATCGTGCCCTGAGTGTACCCTGAGCTGCCAGCTCTGGCCTTGGCAAAGACGCTCCTTCATCGTCTCTCTACTGTACAGTCTTCCTAATCCAGCAGGTCGTGACTTCTAGAGAACATCTTTCATGACCCTCTTAGAGAGAGGCTAGTTGTGTCCTCATCTAGACTCCTCTGGGCTCCCCTAGTTTTACAAATGCCTTTGCATTTCCTCTTCTTAGAACACACAGCAGTGATTTAAATGACATCATGTCATCTCTGGACTTGAGCTCCTTGAAGGCAGAAATGACAATTGCTGTACTTGTAGTCCTAAGACCTAGCACAGGGCCTCAAGGAGATAAGTTCTCAGTAAAAATGTATTAATCAGCTGTGCCCATGTAAAATTAAGCTTCCCTAGAGGGGAAAAACAAAAGCCATATTAAAGCCCCATTTAATTCTAACAATGATGGCTCTGAATCAGATACCAGCCGAGTTTTGCCTTCAAAGTCAGTGGTCACTTTTACTCCACATTGCTGTCTCTTTAACACAGAGAAAAATGTAATCCAGCCTCGGAAGCTCGCATGGCTCTGACTTGGGTTAAAGACAATTGATGTATCTTAGGACTGTGTCAGATGTCGATGTGGACAGTACTGATGGGTGTATTCCAAAGTGGACTGAGGCTATTTCCTGTCTTCCTGGAATGACCATCTGGATTCAAATGTTAACGTTCAATCCAATTTGTTGCTAAGGCAACCAAGTTACAGGGCATCTTCAATTTACAAAAGGTGACATTGCCAAAGTCATTTTATAAGGCAGATATTTGAAAAATACACCACATTTTCCAATGGAAAAGTGATGTAAATGGTAGCTGGAGCCTGCCGAATTATATTTAACCCATATTGTTGCATTACTTCTGCAAGATGAGTCAGTAAAAACATTCCATGTCTCCCAGGCAGGTCACAGGAGCAGTCTTAAAGCAATCTGGCTGCATATCCAAGAGACAGGAAAAAGAAACCCCTCTTCAATGTTCCCCACCTAGCCTGAGCCCTTAGGACATCCGTGTTTAGTCCAGACATTCTAAAACCTGGTTCAGCATCTGGATTGCCTGGAAAGAATTTCATTAAAAAAGTCATTGGTTCAACTTCAGACCAATCCCATTAAAATAAAAATCCATGGTGGGCTTCAGGAATATATATGTATTTTTAAAGCTTCCCCTGCCCCACCCCGTATTATTCTGATGCTATGCGTGAACTGCTAATCAGACTTCATGGATAGCACTTCAGTTTTTCTCCTCTGATTTGGCACTGGGAGTAACATCTCATATCACAGCCCGAGGTCAGAGCTGTAGTTGTGTGGGTGACGACCTCTACGGGTACCATAGTTCTCTTGCCAAAGGATGATATTGGGTATTTTTGGAAGGCATTGACACTGAACTAATCATGATGTCTAGATCAGTACTGCTGATGCTTACAAGGGCAGGCTCTTCCATCCCTGCTAACAAAGGATGACTGATAACCTGAACACTGAGCCCAGTGATGCTACAAGTACCCACAGTGTTATCAAGATCCTGGGAATCCACTTTTAAAATAATTAAAGCAGCTCTTTTGCTCCCCTGCCCCTTATATCCTAGGAATTAGGCTGGAGTCTCTGGGGCAGCCTGAATATAAAGCACCGTATCACACTCACAATAACTCCTCCCCAGACACTAACCCATGCTCATTGGGTATTACATCATTTCTGTAACTATCTTTGCTCTTGTAATAAGCTACAGTGATGAGTCCACTGTGCCTTTTGTGCATAACAAAGTCCTGGGGGACCCACCTTACCATTTCCTAGAAAATCCCAGACAACTAAATCCAAAAATGAAACTAAATTGGGTTTAAGAGAGGCTTCTAAAGACACCTATTAAGTTGGGGGAAAATTAAATCATTTGTTATAGCTAATCTGTTAGATTTCTTAAGAGTGCTATAATAATGGTTTTCAGTGAATCATAGCTCCCTTTGCCTATGCCCCTTTTAATTTAATTTTTTTTTCTGGGCCACGTCACATGGCATGTGGAACATTAGTTCCCCAGCTAGGGATCGAACCCTCGCCCCTTGCAGTGGAAACATGGAGTCTTAACTACTGGACTACCAGGGAAGTCCCTCCCATGCCATTTTGTAAAATGACGTTGCCAATCTTCCCAGCAAGAGGCGGGATCTAGTTTCTCCATCCCCTTAAACTGGTAGATTGCTTTGACTGATAGAATGTGGGAGAAGTAATTACATGCCAGGTTGGAATCTGGGTCTTCAAAGGTCTTGACATGAAATGTTCATTCTCGCCTCCTTGGGCCCTGAGGCCACCATTCTGTGAAGGAGCCCAGACTAGTCTTCTGGAGAGTGAGAAATCAAATGAGGAGAACCAAGGTGCCCTCACCGATAGTCAACACTAACTGCCAGACATGTGGGTGAGGCTGTCTTGGAAGCTCCAGCCCAGCCAAGCCTTCAGATGACTAACAGCGGCCACCTGAGTGGTCCTGAGCAAGTCCAGCACGACGAATCTAGATTGCTAACTCAGAGAATTACAGCAAATAATAAATTGGTGTCTTAAGCCACCTATATGTTAGGGTATCAATAGAGATCTGATTTGGTACTATGTTTTTATGTGAAAAATACATAAATGTTGACTTGAACATTGTCACACATAATCTCTATGTGCAGAGGTAATTTTTAAAACTTACATCATTCCAGAAGTCTAATATTCAAATGGAGACATATACAAAGTGTTTTTGTTCTTGTTGATGCACAATTGGAATTCCACTGTACATCCTGTTTTGTAACCTGCATTTTCCATATAATAATATACTCATCATTTTCATATCTCATAAATACTCTTTTATATCATTTTAATGACTTCATAATACTCCATCATTAAGATGTGCATAATTTATATAACCAGCTTCTGTTACTGGATATTTTTTCACTGTTATAATCAATGTTGTGATGAAAACCCTTGCACATAAATCTTTCTACACATAAATGATCAGTCTGTTAGCATATTATGGGCATTATTGCTTAATTCTTTTTGCCAGTATAATATGAAAAGAAGAATTTCTCAGTGTTTTAATATTCTTTCATTTTGCTAACAAGAAGTTAATTAGGTTTATACATGTCTGATGGCTATTTCTATTTACCTGTTGTTAAGGAATGGTGCTTTCATTTATGCAAAAAGATTTTTTTTTTTGACAATTTATAGTGGGACATGGAACACACACATATATACAACTTGAAGCAGTGACCCACAGAACATGGAACCTTCAAACCAGATAAAACTGCATCACTTCCTATTGTTAATACTTTGCTATTTCCTAGCTATTTAATACAGAGTAAATTAATTACATTTTCCAAGCCTCAATTTCCTTATATATAAAATGGAGATAATAGTATCTATTTTCTAGGAGTGTTGTGATTTTGATGAGGGGTAAAAATGCTCAACAAAGTAACTGTTGACAGTGTTCAATAAATGTCACCTTTTAATATACACTGTTTTACAAAATCAGGGCCATCCATATTTAATTTTTCTTTTTTGTGTTTAAATGAATAATTATTTTCATTCATTCAATAAATACTTAAATACACATTGTGGGTCCAGGATTGTCCTAGGCACAACAATAACAGTTGAAAAATAGACAGAATTTTTATTCTGATGGAGCTTACATTCTAGGGGAGAGAGACATAATCAATAAGCAATTAAATGTATAGCATGCTGAATGGTGATAAAACTATGGAAGAAATAAAGTAGGTAAAGAGAATATGGCATACCGGGTGTCTGTGTGGGAGGAACTTATTTTAAGTGTGATGGTGAGGGAAGCTCTGGCTTCAGTGGTGGCATCTGAGCAGAGATGTGAGGGAAGACAAATGTCTCTCTGGAGGATAGACTGTTCCAGCATAGGGTCTTATGAGGGAACGTGGCTGCTGCATTCTAGGGATTATAAGATCTACGGTTGGAATAAGTGAGGAAAAGAATGGAAGACAAGATTTGACTTTTGTTTTAAAAGGACCACTTTGCTTTGCTGAGAATAGTGTGAAGGAGAGTTAGAGTACAAATACTGATTGGGAGGCAACTGCAATAATACAAGTAGAAGATGATGTCTTAGACAAAGGTAGAATGGAGTGATGAGAACTGGTAGAATTCCAGATTTATTTTGAAGGTAAAGTCAGTCGAATTTGGAAACAGATTTAGGATGTGAGACATTAAAAAAGGGCGGGGGGGAATCAAAGATGACTCCCAAGTATTTTGGACTGGCTAAAGAGAAGGACAAAGTTGCCATTAACTGAGATGGGAAAGATAGTAAAAGAAACATGTTTTGGGGGAAAGATTAGGTTTAGATTTTAGGGTATGTGAAGTTTCAGTTAATGTTAGATATTTTGGGCAAGAGCTCAGGTAGGCAGTTGGGTATACCAGTCTGGAGTTAGGGAAGAAGTGCAGAGTGGAAATGTTAACTGGGATGTCAGTCTATAGATGTAATTCACGCCTCTGAAACAAGAGGAACTGCAAAATCCAACTGTCCTGAAGCTCAGTCCCAGAAGCTCTCTATTCTATCTGCTGGAAGTTGGAGGCAGAATAATTAAATGAGACAGAAAGAACAGCCAATGACGTAAGAGGTCCAACAGAGGTCAGGGCCCAGGAAGTCAAGTGAACAAAGTAATTCAAGGAGAGATTGATGTTCTGGATGAAAAGCTGTTTATAGTTCATGTAAGAGAAGGCCTGAGAATTGACCGTTGGATTCCGTCATGTAAGGATCACTGGTGACTTAACAGGAGCAGTTTTTATAGAAGGGAGAGTAATGGAACCTTATTGCGAGGGGTTGTTGGCAGAACAGGAGAGGAATGGGATGAAATGAGTGAAGAAGGGGACAGAGACTTGAGCTAGTAGCCAGAGGCGATCTTCAAAAGGGGAGAGTCCTGTATATTTTTAAAGACAGGAGCAATACTAGAGCTGATGAAAATGATCCATTGAAAATGGAAAACTCAATCCTTAGAGTGAACTTTACTGTTGAAATATCTTTTGGCAAGTGAGAGGGGTCTCACGCACCTGTGGTGCTGGCCTTAGATAGGGGCGAGGCCATTCTTCCAAATGTGAGGGGAGGCAGAGTATGGGCTGGTAAGCTGACCTATGCCATGGTTAGACCGGTGGCATGTCCATTTTCTCAGTGAAGTAGGGAGCAGGATTATTAGCTAAGAGGGAGGAAGAGCGTTGGTGTTGGTGGTTTGATGAGAACTCTGTAAAGCAAAAAATGGTTTGAGAATCTAGGAAAGTGACTGGAATAGGAAATATCAAAGGATCTCCAGGAAATACCAAGGGATCACTTGAAGTTAGTGGACAGGGGTTATAATGAGACTAGTTAGCACAATTCAGTGTTTTTCTCATTTCTGTTCAGCAGACTCGGAATAGACGAGTAAAATGGAGGAAAAAAGGACAAGAACATTTTTAACATTTCTACTGTCACTATTTATATCATCCTATCATCCTAACTCTAATGATTTTAGAGGATTCTGTGAAATGAACTCAACCTAATTTAGCCAGTCTCTGCAACTTGGACATTTAGTTTCTCTGTTGCTCATTACCACAAGTAATGGTTCAGTGAATTCCCTTTTATATCAACTTTTGCTTGTATTTTCCATTCTTTCTCTGGAAAATGGTGTTGCTAAACAAACAGGATAATAAGCAGGATACTGTCAGTGGCAAGTAACAGAAACTTAAACAGTTTCTGTTAAGTCACTTAAACAGTATGGAAACCTGTTACATCCTATAACAAGGCATCCTGTGATAACTTAAGCTTTGGACTTGCCTTATTCATCACTTTAAAGCCATCACCGCAGACTCAGAATTTTCAGCTCTGTCAACTCCAATGTGCCAGCTTTGTCCCCAAGGTAGACCATCCTCATGGTCAGAAAATAGCCACCATGATCCCACACATCACATGTGGATATAACAGTATCTGTGAGCAAATGTTCTTTTAATAAGTGAGCAAATGTTCCCAGAGGCTCATAGGAAACTTCTCCTCACACCTCATTGGACAGAGCTTGGTCCCATGCCCATCTATAAGCTAGCCACTAGTGAAGGAAATAGTTTTCAAGATTAACAGATTATTCAGTATTTAACCCTGAAATGGGCATAGGGTCCCCTTTGCTGAGTTCATGGCCTTACAGAGAAGGGCAGATACCCAGCCAGCCACTGTTTGCCGGAATGGAAGAGAAGGTAGAGAGGAAAAATAACACCTCATAGATAAGTGTGTTGTCTGTTTAGAAGATATTTATCTTTGTGGTTTTTGAAGGCATATTGTCAAATTTTGTATTGGTCTTGTGCTCATTTTTTGTACTCATTTCAACTTTGAGTAGTTTAATTTTTTTTTTTAATGACCCTCCATTGTTTGACAGCAGGCCTGTCCTGCTGGACACTCTGCAGTTTGTAGGAGTCTTCCCTGACTCTTCCAGTGGGATTCTGTTTATCTTCCCACCTTTATTTACCTGGTACTTGGCAATGCAGTCAGTACTGGTGTAATGTGACTTAATGTATTCCTAATTATCACTGCGATATGCCAAGTTGCCCAGTGAAAACCACGTGGATTAATGGAAAATTGGGATGAGGGATATAACACTCAAAAACTTTTATCAATCACAAAAAAAAGAAACAAAAAACAAAGGAACCTAGTAAAAATAGGAGCATAGTTTTACATGTGTGAAATGGTTATAAAATACACGACTGCTGCTATATATGTGATGCTTTACCTTGCAAAAGCTGCAGCTTTTGAGTTAGTGGCAAGGCAGGGGAAGAGAAATTCATCTGAAATGAGAGGGGAAGTTGGAACAGCAGATGTGGCTGATAGCCTGTTGTGAACTAAGGACACAAGCTGTTATTTGAGGGCTGTGTGTGCATTTTGTGTATTCCTACCTGATTGGGTTCATTCAGATGGAGTTTTTTGCATCTCTAGTGTCTTCTTATGCGTAATGACACAGAATCAAACACTCATGTGATGTTCAAATTTCCCCCTAATACACAAGTCTGTATTTTTTATTCTAAGGGTGATAGCAGAGCTGACTATACTGAGTTTTCCACCTGTGTCCCTTTTGATCCAGTTCCATCTACATCCCACCTCGTGAAAGTTCGTCAGAGTTCTTCCCTCCTTGTGGATGGTGCCCTCTCCAAGTTTCCAGGCCCTGAACAGGCTTTTTGCTGTCCTTCTGTTGTGAAGCCCTGACGCTCTGGGGATATGAGGAGAGCTAAGCAACTGTAATTATGTTGCTGTTTTGCTAGAAACCAAACCTACTTCTGACTCGGTAGCATCTCTCTCCTTCCTGTGCCAAGCCAAGTGACTGTAGGTCACCATAAAGTGACAGTTAACTTTTTTCAGGTAAATATGTGGCCTAAGATTATTTTTGACCAAGTGGATTTAAAAGAAAAAAAGCTTCCAAAGAAAGATTAGTAAATGTCCTCTGCCAGAAAAAAATGTCAACCTCTATTTTCTTATTAAAAAATATTACTTTATTTCCCCCCCTTTTCTTGATATATGCTAACAGCCCTCTTAGCTTTTAGGTCTTCAGTGGACTCACAGCTAGAACAGAGGGAGGGAGCTGAGGCATTTCATGCAAGGGCTGAGAAGAGGTAGGGGAAGAAACGCTTGCATTTGAACCAAATGAGTGTAAGGAAGGTTGTCTCAGTCGGAATTAGCTGAAATGGAAGCCAGATAGGAGGGAAACCGTAGAGCCTGTTGGGATAAATGAGCTACGAGGGTAGAGAGGTGGCATCCGGTGTTAAGAGTGGGATAGAGCCAGTGGGATGCAAGAGAGGGTTTGGGCAGGTGGGGGAGGGCAGGGCAGAATGTGGTGATAAGTGCAGGGTGTCCACTCTGGCCATCCCCATTAGGACAGGAAGAGCATAGCCCATGGAGCTCTGGGCAATTCATCATTGACATATGTAGGACATCAGACCATTAGAAGCTCTTCTACTGAGGAGCATCTAGACTGTAGCATCAGTGATTAAGATGCTTATGCTCCGCATCTAGAAGAAATCCAATGGCGTTTCATTAAGTGACAGAGCGTTTCAGTTGGGTTTCTACATGTATGACTTGCTCAGTGATACAGAGGCAAGGCATATCAGGTTTATTACACTTCAGTGAAATCAAATGAAATGTCTCGACTTCCGCCAGCATGGCTGGCAGCTCATCCACTTCCATTTATTGTTTCCTTTCCCTCCTCCCATCCTGTAGGATCCTAAAAGAACCTTGGGGTGGCCCACTGGCTACAAGAAGGTCCAGGAAGGGGTCTGGTCCCTCTGGGTTGTCTCTGAGATCTGAGATCCAACCCAGATCAGACCTGGAACCATTGCTGGCAACATCCTTCCAGCTCACCAAGCTCAGTGACCAGGATACTGACCAGGGCTGAGGACACTGAACCCACAGAGCTCGGCGCTCACCCTCTCGCCCCCCTAACATCAGGGGAGCATGTCTGTGTCTGTGAGGCTCAGATAGTCCTGCTCCAGCCTTCCAGGCTTCTGTGCTTGTGTTCAGGCTCAAACCACACCCCTCTCCACTTCCTGCTGCAGCACAGGAGTGTCCTCTTCCCTCTCTGTGAAGTGTAACTGAGGGGTATTAAATAGAAACTTTTCATTCCTCCCTGGTTGAGGGAGCTCTGAACTCAATCAAAAGGACACTTTTAAAGAGTTCATTTTAACTGTCTTCTCTTTCCTTTGTCCCAAACCCAAATACCTCTTCATTTATACATAAGACACCCCACTATATATTTTTCTATTTATTTATAATTGTGATCCTTAAAAGTGATATTATTCTTACTTTAAATGTAATAGAGCTCAGTAGGTTACTCAGGGTCAATTACAATGCAAGAGTAATTTTAAATTAAAAAATGTTTTCATACTCAGGGATGACTTTTCTTACCCCCGCATGGCAACTTCCTGGTCAGCCCTTGAGGTAATCCCTTTGGTTAACTTTTTCCCATGTTAAGCAACAAATATCTGTTACCTGACACAGTTGATGAAGGCTAGAAATTTGAGAGTCCCTGGGCTGAGTGGTTCTGACTCAGGGGTCATGCTGTTGCAATCTAGGTGTCAGAGGGGCTGGATCATCTGAAGGCTTTACTGGGTCTTGGAGGATGTGTTTTCTAGATAATGCCTTCACATGGGTTTAAGAAAGAGACCTCAGTTAAGGTAATCACATGGACCTCTTCTCACCACATGGAAGGTAGATTCCACCAGAGCAAATGATGCAAGAAAGAGAGAAATCACAGTATATTTTATGACCTAGCCTTGGAGGTGGGAGGGGACCACACATGGGTGTGATTACCTGGAGGTAGAGTCCATTGGGGGCCAACTTACAAGCTGACTATCTCAAGGTGTTTATTTTGGTTCATTTTAGTACCATATGTATCTGCAGCACCAGAGTGAAAAATGATTCCTGGTTTATATTTTTAATTAAAGTATCAATCAATTTATATTTTCCATTAATTTTTCCAACTGAAGTGGTGGAGATGTGGATAATTTCAGAGGCACAACCCACTGATTAATTTCATTCCGTCTTTCATTATGCACTGGCTCATTCATCAACCCTTTATTGATCCCCTACTATGTGCCACCGTAGTAGCTGCCTGGATACAATGAGTAGGTAAACAAATGCTCTCCCAGCTCTCTTAGAGCTGTCAGTCAAGCAGGGGAGAAAGCCACCAGACACATAATCACACAAATGAGTAGATCACTGCAAAATGGGATGAGTGCTGTGAAACAAGGGTATAAGTTGCTATACCTGTCATGGGGATCTGATTTAGTTTGAAAGTCATGAAAGGGCCTACAGAGGGTTTTTTGACCTCAGAACAATTAATGCTTTGGACTGGATAATTCTTTGTTGTGGGGATTATCCTGTGCATTGTAGGATGTTAGCAGCACTCCTGACCTCCATCTGCTACATGCCCTCCACTGCTCCCCAAGTTGTGATAACCAAAAATAGCTCCAGACATTTCCAAATGGGGCTTCCCAGGTGGCTCAGTGGTAAAGAATCCTCCTGCCAATGCAGAAAATGTGGATTTGATCCCTGGGTCGGGAAGATCCCCTGGAGAAGGAAATGGCAACCCACTCCAGTATTCTTGCCTGGAAAAGCCCATGAACAGAGTAGCCTGGCAGGCTACAGTCAGTGGGGTCACAAAGAGTCAGACATGACTTAGTGACTAAACAATAGAAAAAACAATTTCCAAATGTTCCTTAGGGACAAAATTTTCTTCAGTTAAGAACCACTGGTTTATAGGAAGTTTCCAGATGAAAGATCGGGAGAGAGGGGGACATTTCAGGAGGAAGAATGAAGATGTTAGTGAGTTTTTTTTTTAATGTTAACAGATTTTTTCCAAATAATAAAAGCAAAACACTCTATTTTCTTAATTTTAATTTTCAAGTTTAAATTTTGATCAGACTCCTGTATGATTTGCTGGTGCCCCTTTAATCAGAAATTCACACTCTGTAGCCAGCCTGCTTGTGCTGAATCAGGTATCCCCATATAATTACCCAGGGAAAAAAAAAAACAGGTCTGGCCTGAAGCTCTCTTCCAAAATGTATTTTAACTTATTGAATCTCTGGGCTAGCTAAAGTTGTTTGGCCTTCAGCCTGCTGGTTTATATCACTGCCCGGAGCAGAGGATTATCACTCAGAAATACATGGTCTCACTTTTATTGGAAAGATATTTATAGGTACTGCTTACACTCTATATGAATATGTTTAATGTGGAAAGAGTATATAACCAGGCCAGGTATAAAGTCAGATTATTTTCACCAAGACGTGGCTTATTTCAATTTTGAACAGACAAGAATTAGCTTTGTGCTTAGAATCCTGAAATCTTGAGTGAAAAAGGAACTTAGGGGAATCTTATGAGAAAAGTGTGATGTGTGAAACAGACACTTCTGGGCCCGATTTGGCTTCACCTTTATGATCTTGAACACATAACATAGCTTCAATATTCTCATGCGTAATGAAGATAATAATTCTTACCTTGCAGGTCTGTTATGAAGGTATAGAAGATCATAGCAATGTCTGGCATCCAAAGATGTTCAATAAATGAAATGTCCCTCGTTTCCTTTAGATTGTCCAGAAGACAGATAATCCCATTTGATTATGAAAATGCAGCCAGTATCACACATGAACAAAATTTCTTCTTCTTCAAGAATTCTTCTAATTATTCCTGGTATGACATAATGTCCTCTCAAGAGACATCCCCAAGAGACAGTCCCCCAGAAATCTGGGAACTAGCCTATGCTAAGTTCTTCCCTCACTGTCCAAATCCATAGACTCATATTCCCCCAGTGTTACCTCTGTGTTTTAGTTAAGCCCATCATAGTTTATTGTTTGGACTCTTGTAGTGATTTTCTAGTTACACTATAGCCACAGATAAAGTCTAGTCATATCTCCCCTTGATTGCTACCTTTTATTGGTCCCTTAGGCTCCAAAGTGGGATTAGTTGAAGCTTCAAAATGGGATTCTGGCTCACCTCTCCAGTCTCATCTCTCTTAGGCCCTACCTTTCATCCTGTTTTCTAACCATGCCAATCTTCTGACAGAGCCCTACGTGCTCTTTCATATCCTCATGCCATTTTAGATCTTGTTTCCTTGGGTAGAGATTCATCCTTCTCCCATCCTTGTCTACCCCTCAGAGTATTACTGAATCATCATCCAGGACCAGCCACTTGCCATGGCATCCTTTGACCTCCTGCTGGCCTCCTTCTGTACTCCATCACCTCTTTGGTTTGACACAACCTTGTGTACATTTCTCCTCTGATGTGTGTCACACCTCATTGGTTTAAGCATTTGTTTACAGATCTGTCTTCTTCACTGGAGCATGAATTACTAAAAGGCAAGACTCGTATCTTATTAACCTTTGTGTTCCCTGCTCTTATCACTGACCCTGTCCGGGTCCATGTTCCATAAGCATGTGATGAATGAATCTACATTTAGCTTGGATCCCTACCATGATGGGAACTCACAGCATTTCAAGGCAGCAACCTAATTTTGACCCTGTGGCTTGTGTCAAGCTCAGATGGATACATCCTCCATCTTTATTGCCATATATATCTCTCTACCCGCCTCCACCCATTGGTCTTACTTAGAAAGAAAACAGATAATCCCTTTTGATTATTAAAATGCAGCCAGTATCACACACTAACAAAATTTCTTCTTCAAGAGTTTTTCTAATTATTCCTGGTGTGACATAATGTCCACATTCCTCATCTTATCTCTCTGATCGGGATCTCTTGTGATTATTGTGTCTAGAACTAAACTCATAAGGCTTGATGGATTCAGACAGCATGGAGAGCTTTTGTCCTAAACAAGATTTTGTGGCAAGCAGAGGATAAAATGAAATATGTTTGCATTTATTCCAATATTTTTCTGTAATAGTTGTAACAGTAGCTAACATTATGGAGTTCTTACCACATACCAAACACTGCAGAACCAAAGGTGTAAGAAGCGTTAGCTTCTCTTTAGCCCCTGAGCTTGACTGTTTAACTATCTCGTCCTCTCAGATACACCAGGAGCTCCCTGGTGAGTCATTGCTTCAAGGTCATCAACCAGGGTGGTACAAACAAAAGGGTTAGCTTTTGTCTAATAGTTTAGGAACATCCTTCTACCGATCTGGCAAAAATAAAACTGCATGAGCTTACGGGGTTTACAGTCACTTGAGCCACCATAGCACCCAGACAAGGCACTGAGGGAACTGGAATGTGTGCAGTCTTGAAAAATCACTGCTGAATGCATCACTCAGGGGTCACTCAGGTTGGAGATACCCTGTTCCTTTTCTCCACTGGGGCTCCTTTGGTTTCCAGAATACATGGCTCATTTCAGATATCCTGTGCTCCATCCAAATTGCTAGTATTTTAAACCACACAACTTTAATTATACTTATAATCATTCACATGTATTGAGTGCATCTTAGACACTGCGGATTACATTTCACTCTTCACATGCATGATCTTGCCTAGTCCTCCCAACTACCTACAGACAGATACATTTTTCCATCAGGGAAACTGAAGTTCAGGGACCTTAATTCACTTGACCCAATACACAGAGTTTATCCTTAGCAGAGTTCAGATTTGGACCTGGACATAACTCCAGTGCTCAGACTCCTAAACTTCATACACACTTCCTCCTAAGTCAGTTTATTCTCATACTAAAGGGATAGGTGGGGATCTCATGAGCAATATGCAACTGGAAGCCTCTGCCAAGGGAAAATTTCAAGAATACCTGTAGATGAGACCATTTACACATGGTGGGTACGAGGACAAGACAACTGGAACAGCAGTTACTTTCCTGTTGGATTTCATCTGGGTGCCATACCCATACCCACACACTCGGGTTCCTCTTCTACCCACCATGGTATCCCCCTTGTCCCTTCACTCTCCACTGTTTATATACTTGATTGCCATTATCTGTGACATCATTTATTCAGCCTTATCCCCCATTTGCAACTTCTTCCTAAGCTCTAGAAACATCATTTGTCCTCTCACCTTTGCCCCTAGATGTTGTTGTTCAATCGCTCAATCATGTCCAACTCTTTGCTACCCCATGGACTGCAGCACACCAGGCTTCCCTGTCCTTCACCATCTCCCAGAGCTTACTCAAACTCATGTCCTTTGAGTCGGTGATTCCATCCAACCATGTCATCCTCTGTCATCCCCTTCTCATCCTGCCTTCAATCTTTTCCAGCATCAGGGTCTTTTCCAATGAGTCAGCTCTTTGCATCAGGTGGCAAACGTATTGGAGCTTCAGTATCAGTCCTTCCAATGAATATTCAGGGTTGATTTCCTTTAGGATTGACTGGTTGGATCTCCTTTCTGTCTGAGGGACTCTCAAGAGTCTTCTCCAACACCACAATACAAAAGCATCAATTCTCTGTCGCTCCTGAGTCCCTCCTTTTCCTGGATAGACCTGGCACCCCCCACCCCCATGACTCTCTCCACCTGGACCAGGCCATCTGTCCTGCTGAAATCCACTTCTTATATCGCAGTCCCAGAGTTGCTTTACCTTTGCCAAAGGACCATGAGAAATATTGCCAAGGGACCAGAAGTAGCCCACCAATGGTGCACTCATGCAGAAGGCAATGTGGACCTCTGCAAACAGAAACATTTTGATGCTTTAGAACACACGTCAGTCCAAAAAGACAGAAAA
Source organism: Redunca redunca (assembly GCA_006410935.1). Classification (NCBI taxonomy): domain Eukaryota; kingdom Metazoa; phylum Chordata; class Mammalia; order Artiodactyla; family Bovidae; genus Redunca; species Redunca redunca. Next base: position 564,025 of record SJYQ01000346.1, on the reverse strand, counting down.
CCGCTTCTCCTAGTCAGAAAATATCCCTGAATCCCAGCCCCCAAGCAAAGGCCAACTCAGGCCCAGAGTCCATCAAAACTTCAATTTTATCAAAGTCTCCTCTATAAGATGCCATTTTTATATGCTATTAAAATAGCACAATGCAGCTCGCCAGTAAAATCATTTGCAATAACAGCCCATTAAAAGCTTTCCTTTAATATGGAACTTTCTAATTAATGTAAATGGGGTGCAAAGCTTGGAAAAGCCAAGTTGATTCTAATGTTCAGGAAGTAGGTAAAATGGGAAAAGGGTCTTATTTTTCATTAGGAGTCTATTAGAGAATCTAATGAAATCTTTATGGCTTGGATGTATTACCAAAAAAGTTACAATTGCTTTGTTTCCTGCCTCATTTCTCTGCCGCCTTCCTCTATAAATATTGCTATGCTACACATTAGACTTGAGAAAATAGAATTCTGCATGGATTTTGTGTCTGACTCTTCTCAGGTTCTCTGAGTATTGGAGGTGGAAGGGAGCACAATAATGATTAGTCTAGTCTCCAGATTTCTAAGTTGGAAACTGAAACCCAAAGAGAGATGAACACTTCCATAGCTACTGACTTCCTCCTCCCTTTCTCTTTCCCTCCTGCCTTCTCTTCCACCACTTCTCCTTTCCTCCTGCTCTTGCTGAAGTATTTATTAGTCAGGTTAGGCCGGATTATGCTGTAATAATAAAAAAAAACCCATAGCTCGAAAGTGCAAACATCTAACATCTTTCAGCCTTATTGTACAGTAGCACATCTACTCGTCACCTCTCTCCTGCACTCCCTGGTCCATGAAGGGTCTGCTGGGGAGCAGAGTTCCTCGGAGACCCAAAATGATGGAGCAGAGGCGTTCGGGGACCATCCTGTCAGCAGGAGAAGGGAAAGTGGGCTCTGGCTCTTAAAGCCTCTGCCTGGCTATAACAGGTGACTTCCTCTCACGTTTCATTGCCCAGTGTCAATTGTAACTTCAAAGGGTTATCCTACAATGAATCTGAAAGCTGCTCCCATGAGCCAACTCACAGAATATCCTGTGATATCAAGATGAATGAGAAATAGACGAGCTCAGAGTTCAGTGGGAGAACCAGAAAGCAAAGACATTCACGATGGAGCGTGGTGAGAGGTGTGGAGCCTGGGGACCAGCTAGGCTCATGCTCTGCTTCGCCAGCCTTCTCATGGGACTAGCTTGTTGAGTAACAACCTTCCTTTTTCTTATTGGAGTCCAATATCCAGGAGGAAAAGTCATGCTCAAAGGCTTTTCCCCAAGTACCTATCCTCAGTTTACAGACCCTCCTCCATCCTTAGAAGAAGGAAAGCCATCTGAGACCAACCAGCCCAGGCAGGCCTGATACTCAGGGAAGCGAGGAGCTCAAGAAGGGAAGGCCCGGGTTCCCAGGTATCGTCAGGCTACCCCCGACATCATCACAGTCTGCTACGCGGTACCTTGTTGCCTCTCAGTGCAGGGAGTCGGTCATCTTACAGGGCAGAGCTCTGTCACCTGGGGGAGAGGTTGGAGTGATTTAGAGCAGGGACCTGGAGAGGGTAGGGGTACCTGAGGCAGGAACCCAGCAGATGGCAACCTTGAAGATGAAGTCTCTCCCTTAATCAGACTGCAGTTAGCAATTCGGCCCCAAACCTTTCTGCTGAAGTTGGACTTCAGTTCTTAAAGGACTGCTGACCACACAGACTGACCCTCCAGGCCTTGGGCAGGATTGGGCAGTGGAACTCAGGGGAGCAAAGGATTAAACCTTAGGAAGCAAGGGAGTCCTTGTCTTCGATGGGGGTCTGGTGGGTTTCGTACACTAGATGTCCCTCTGCAACAGACCTTTTAAGTCCCAGGCAGAATGTTCTGGATAACTTCATAATCACGTTCCAATCAGCCTTACAGAACTGTGAAATTGATTATCCTGCTGATCTCACACAAGCTGTAGAGCAAGGCGGGGGCAGGGGGCACCTTGATTCTTTGTTGAGTCCATACACTGATTTGAGGAGACTTTAGCTTTTCCACCCATCCCCAAGAGGAAGAGAGTTCAAATTACCTTGAAATTACAATTTAGGACCATCAAGCCTTGGCCAGTCTGTTTCATTTTCCCAATCACCCAGCCGGGGCAAGGGCCAACAAGGGAAATACCTGGCATATTAACTCCTCTTCAGATACATAAAGAGGTGGTGAGTGAGCATGAGCTCAGGGTGCCCTACTTGGGCTTAGGCAGCTGCAGGAACAGCAGAGTGAGAGGGTCTAGGAAGCATGGCTGTGGGCACCCAAATCTGGGTCTGGTGGTACTAGGTCTCCCCGCAAGATGTGCAGTTGGGGTGTCAGAGTCAACTGGATTGAACACAGTTGTTCTTTGTTTTCATCTTCTGTCTTGAAATGGTTGGGATTTTTTATGTTGCTGCAGGGAAAGGAACAGAACTTGGTAACATGTGTTTTACCAGCCTGGGGGTTCAGGGAACTCTTCTGCAACACAGGAGCCTTACGTGGGTCTTGAACAATGACCAGGAATTAGTCAGTTGGAGAAAAGTGGAAAGTCCACTACAGATGGAGGGGCACAATATGCCAAAGCCCAGAGAAACTTTATCAGGACAAGAAGAGTGAGGGGAAGAACAGTGGGCATGAGACTAGGGAGGTTTGAAAACCTAAAGATCAGCGGCAAAAGCTTTGTAGGTTAAAAGTGAAATGTGGGATTCCGGATGGAAAAGTGGAGGTGTGGATGGCATAGCAGAAGCTCAAAATGTGGAGTGGCCATCACAGAGGCTTGATGGAGCAAGTTGACTTAATATCACATCTGTCAACTCATGTCTGGACTTCACAAGGAATTTCTTTTTCCTCTACATTTCCTACTTAATTATTAAGCAGTGACAGTCTTATTATAATGGCTGGTGGGTAGTGAGTGCTTTTTACACATGAGGACTAGTCTAAAAGTTTTGTGTGAATTATGTAATCTTTTCACAGTCCAGTGAAGCGAATATCATTAGTATCCCCATTGTACAGATGATGAAACCAAGTCTCAGTGAGTTAATTTGCAGAGGGTCCTAGAGCCAGTAAGTTGTGTGATTGATATTCAAGCCTGAGACTTGAGCCTCTAACTTAATCATTATACTGTGATGCCTCCTGCTATATTTTTTCTTTAATGTTTATTAATTTGGTGGTTCCAGGTCTTAATTGTTGCATGTGGGGACCAGTTCCCTAACCAGGGATTGAACCTGGGCCCCCTGCATTGAGAGCACAGAGTCTTAGCCACTGGACCATCAGGGGAAGTCCTGCCTCCTGTGATCTTGAGAAAATAGAACCCACCCAATCCTACCTTCATTTAACAGATATCCACTAAGTGATATTATACAACAGGCTTATTGCTAAGTGTTGGGAGGACGCAGCTGAGCAAGATGGCATGTCGTGTCATCACATGGAGCGTCAGCCTAGTGGGGAGACAGAAAATCGGTGAATAGTCAATCATCAAGAGAATATCAGATTGCAAAGAAAAAGTAAAATAGGGCACCCAGAGAGAAAATACCACGTCCTGAAGGAATCTTCAATGCCATGTGAAGGAGTGGAAGCCAAGAAGAGTGATCTTCTCAGAGCCGTACGGTAAATTGGCAGCAGGGTTGAGAAAAGAATCCCAGACCCCTAAGATATTCACTAGCTAAGTTTCTAATTCCTACTCTGTACCTCCTGCTGTTCTAGGTAACAGAACCAGACAGCCAAGGTCCCTCCCCTTTGGATCACATTCTTTCCCCTGTGCTCTGCTTACCTGAAACTTTGCAGCACACATTTTTATTTCATCAGTTGTCAACTCTGCTGAAAAATGTCCTCCATTTGATTTCTCCTATGCTCAGCTCATGGCAGGAAAATCTCAATAGGGGTATTCTGTTCTTTGTATGGCCCAGATTCCCCTGCCACGAGTAAAGTGTTTGGAGAACTAAGGGCCAGGGGCCCTTCCTCCAGCTTCCCAAAAAGGAGAAATCTTTAATGATTATATACACTTTTTTTTTTCTTACCTGCCACACCATTCCTTTGAGGGAATTAACAAATATAGTGTTGATTATCTTTCTTGAATAGGAGAACAAAAAAAGGGTAAGGTGCAGAAGACCAAAAGGACTTTGACTAATACTTCAAAGCTTTCCCCTCATGTGTATGATGACTTTTCCTTCCCATCTCTTCTGTTCCGATAAGGAATAAGGCACTGAATCCGGGCTGTGACTATAGTCTCCCAGATTCCCTGATGAGGTCCCCCAGCTCTTAAGACTCCATCGGGCAAACTGCCAAGGCCAAAAATAAGAGATTCCTGTAGATCAAATTCCTACTGGTGTGGTGCAGCAGGGCACTGCCCAGCTGGTAAAGCAGACTTCTTTGGCTATGGAATAATTCATGTCCTGTTTCTAAGAGCTTGGTCCCTTTTCCTTCACCTTGACCTCTCCTTTGTATATACAAATTTAAACCCCACAACCACCTTAGAACAAAAAAAAAAAAAAACGAGGCACAGAAACATTAAGCAACTTTCCTAAGGTCACGCAGCTAATGAGTAGAAGAGTCACTGTTAATATTTAAATCCAGGCAGTTTGACTCCAGTCTGGATTCATAAGCGAGTGGTGAGATATACCGCCTCTGCCACTCCTGTGCTGCGTTCACTCTGCTGCTGGTAGGAGGGCCCCGGTCCGACTTCTGTACTGTTAGCCAGGATGATGCTAGCTCACTCCTGCGTCGGTACAGGTGCTCCCGTAGGCTTTGTGACACTGTCACTGCCAGTCCTTCCAGTATTCTTACTGAAAATAACTGCATTTACTGCTACCAATTCCTGCTCTTTCTTGCTCCTCCACTTCTCCCCACCTTGCCCCCAAAGCCCCCAGTATTTATTGCCCTGGTCCTAGATCTCCTCCAGGCCTTTGCCGAGGCATTGTATACATATGGGGAACTGTGTCTCCTGTAGTCACAGGACAGACAAGGTACAGCCAGCCCAGGGTGTTAGCCGGGGTCATTTATTTCAAATCTGGTGGCCTTTCAAGTGGATACCAAGGACTTGCAGCTGAGACCTGTTGGCATTTAGAGAACCTCTCTGTGTAGGAACGGCCTGTGGAACACCCAGGAATGTGCTGGAAATGCAGACTCTCGGGCCGCACTCCAGACCTGCTGGAGCGGAGGCTGGACTGGCTGCTTGTTAAAGCTTATAAAGCACTGCAGGTGCCCACAGATCCGTGGTGACACTTAATCCTTACAACCCACAGGAAGTAGAGCAAGCGGTGCTCTTCCCTCTTGGGTTGGGCAAGTGGTTGAGAGCCATGTGCATGAACTCAGACACGTGAGTGTGAACAGCAAGCTAGAATGGCAGCTTCCTTTCTGTGGGGGCCAAGGGAAACAGGTGAGAGGCAGGGGTCTGCAGGGAGGCACGTGGAGCCGCCAGACAGGTATCAGAGGTGAATCTGAATTTGTAGCCTTGGTACATGAACTTACGGAAGAATATTTGTTGGTATTTTAGATAAGCTGGTGGAGGTGATATGTGTGTTTGTGTGCATGCACACAGGCGTGTGCAGTGAGGAGTATGGGGGACAGTAGACCAGCACCTGCCCAGGGGAACCATGGCTTGAGCATCTCTTCCCCCTGGGAACACTGGACTTGAATTCCAGTCCCTGAGGATTTCTGGCCGTAGCTCATCCAGAGCCGCGGTGTGCCAGGAGCCCTGAGCTCACGGAGAGGTCTTCTTGGCCTTCTCCTCCAGGGGTGGCTCCGCCCTGTGCCCACGGCTGTCACTCATCACTGTTAAGCACAGGCGAGGAATGTTTACCATCAGTGCCCTTGGAAGCTCTGTCTCCATGGCCTTGTGCACAGTGGATGCGGGCTTTGTTGAGAAGGAAACACAGTGGTAAGAATGGCATTCATTCACAGTATCAGAGGAGGGCGGTAATTGCAAACCCAACTCAGAGACAAGCAGCTGACAGCCTCGCTTCTTCCTTGCTCGGTATCTTCTCTTTACAGGGATTCAAACTATCACTGCTGCGTTCTTTCTCTAGAAAGGAAAATACGATAACGTCACTGTCTAGTTTAATTCCCAAGCTGGTTGCCCACTGCTTCTGCCCTAAAGCCTCAACCCCTTATCTTGCCTTCTAAAGCCCTTTACTGTTTAACGCCAACTCACCACGCTACCTCATTGGCCCTGCCATATCCTCCACTGCACAGAGTTTCTCAGCATCCTTCAAACTCCCTGGCTTTTGTGACCCAGGATCTTTCCTCAGGCTGTTCTTTCTGTTTGGAATTCTTTGCCCCAGTCTGCTCTGAAGCTTCTACTCCTGTTTTGTGTCATAAGCAATGCCAACATCTAACACCAAGGGCTTCCCAAGTGGCTCAGTGGTAAAGATTCTGCCTGCCACTTCATGAGACACAGGAGACATGGGTTTGATCCCTGGGTTGTAAAGATCCCCTGGAGGAGGGCATGGCAACCCACTCCAGTATTCTTGCCTGAAGAATCCCATGGACAGAGGAGACTGGCAGGCTACAGGCCATGGGATCTCAAAGAAGTGGGCATGACTGAGTGACCGAGCACACACGTATGTCCAACACCAGAGCTGGGCTCCTTACCCTGGTACCTCCTGAGACTTGCCTTTAAGAAGGAGCTAGTGAAAGAGTGGGGTTCTCTGACTGGGGAGAGGGGTAGGATTCCTTGTGAATTTCCCCCAGAAAGGCCACCAGGTTTGTACCCAGGAGCACTCAGGCATGTCTGTTCCAGACAGGCAGCTGGACTGTCTGGTGGACGCTGCAGAATAAAAACCAAATCTACCTAATGGAGCCATTGATCACTGTCACAACGTGCAACCAGCTGTGGCCTGGAGAGAATACATTTTCCGGAGAAGTTCTCCTGGGTAAAGAATAATCATTGACATGAGGCTCTTAAGGGTTAGTCAGTGTGCAGAAGATTCGTTCCTGATGGCATTTCGGAGATAGTTTTGCATGGAATCAACTTTAAAATGTCTCTCCGTCTGCTCTTGGAACTTGGGGTTGCTTTTTTCCCTGGAGGGTGGTAGCGTTTGCTCTCCCAGCCGGCAGTCTCCTGTCTTTTCAGCCCCGTTCCTCACAGTTTTCTAGTTGAATGGGCGATGCAGTTCTCCCCATCCATTGTGCTAGTTTGCTGTTGGCAAATGCCAGTATCTAGATTCTGAAACGACTTTAATTTGTATAGCTTTCACACTTTCTCCTTCAAAATATTTTGCCATCTTTACACGCTCCCTTGCTGCTTTGTTGCTGCTGTTGTTTGATTGTTTCTTTAATTCTGAGTGCTTGCATTTTGAGAGCAGTGTTGGATAGAGATCTGAGTAGCCATCATCCCGCCTTCCACGGATCTGACTTTCATGGGACGGGCCTGACTCCTTCACCAAATGTGAAGTTGACTATTCATCCCTCTAAATCCTCACCCTGATTTCCTTTTTTAGCATCTATCACTTACTTTAAAAAAGTGTTTCTACTCCTCTGTTTCCTTGGTTACTGTCTGTCTCCTTCACTAGAAAGTAACCTCCATGTGAGCAGGCCCTCTGTCTCACTCCTGCTGTAGCTGCTGGCCATGGTGGGTACACAGTAAAGGACTGTGCATATAATACATGATTTTTCCCTTTGCATTAGGAAAGCCTTCTTTCTTTCCTAGATTATAAATGTATTGCTATTTCTATGTAAATTGATATTGCATTTAATCAAATACATGACATCTTTAAGGATGAACTTCAACCTATGGAAAAGATTAATGACTTTAGGAGAATCTTGATAGTATTAATTATTGAATTTCTGGAATAGGTTCTTCTTTGTTGTAGTATATTATTCAAATATATATATATATATGTGTAGACATATATATATATATGTACATACACACATATATTACATGCTGGTCTGTAGATTTGGTTTGGTTATTGATTTGGTTTGTTACAGTCCTGCTCTCTGTCAGCCTCTGGTTTTACTAACTTCTTGGAGGAAGGCACCAGCTGTGAGATCAACCCACCAGCAATGTACAAAGCTGCCTGTTAACTCTCACGCTACCAAAACTCTATTATCGTTTTAAATTCTCCTTACAACTTAGAAACCTGGATATATATATTTGCTTGTACTTGATTTCTAGTGAGATTGACTCTCATCTCCCCATTGATACATACCTTTGTGAATTTCCAATTCATGTCATTTATTATTTGTTTCCTGTTCACATGTTCATCCTTTTATTGATCTGTAGGAACTTTTTCTATATTAAGGATATTGACTTTCTCTCCCATATCTATTTATATAGTTCCCATTTTGTTATTTCTTTTCCATTAGTATTGATTAAAATCTCTTAAGTAGATTTTAACATTTTTTAAAACCTGATTTAAACTCTCTCTCTCTTTTTTTTAAGGTACATTTTCTAACACTTATGTGCATATTTTAAAAGTCCAGACCAGAGATCAAATAACTAGCCGCCTTTATTTACTTCTAATTAGCTTATGATTGCATTTATTTTACATGTGACTAGTTAATTGAGTGTGATTTCTCCTTGTCCACAGATTATACCCAGCCTTCTCCTTGAATCTCAAGGTACAGCAGACCCAGCTTCTGGAAGGTTTATGGGAAAATAAATTGGTGCTGTGAGTGAGACAGAAGGGGCAGGCTTTCCCTTTGTACAGGATGCTCTGTACTGAGGGCAACTGCAGGGTTTCCCAGGCAGGACAGATATCGCATACTCTGTGAGACCATCACATTCTCATTCAAATGTGATGAACTCGGGTCAGCAAGTGAGGTCCCCAGAGCACAGAATTTAAGGAGGTGCTTACTCTGGTGTGCAGACTTGCAATAGCTTTCAGTTCTGCTCCCTGGGTTGTTACTTGTCTCCTTATACCCCACCCCCAACCCCACTGCCAAGCTCTGTGCAAGAGCAGCTCTCCAAACTGGAGCCCTAGTCCCTCCCCACCACCCCTAAGGTCCCCTCTGTTCTCAGCTCAGAATCCTCCTGGGTCCTGAATGACTCATGTTGTGAGGTGGCCCTGCTGTCTTCCTTGGCCTGCAGTTCCATCTGTCACAGGTTTCAGGGAAGGTGTAGAGCACTGAACTTGGAGTCAGATGGTGATCTCTCACCCCCTAGTGGTGACATACCCATGGTTTTCACCTCCTGACACTGTCCCATGGTGTCACACCCATTCTGCTGGCCACCCGGAGCCATGGTCAGGGTCAAGTGTGATCTCTACTTTGCAAATGACAAAGCTCTGTACATATGTCCATAATTTCTGTTATAGCTCCGGCAAATTGCTATTGGCATCAGCAGGTTCATTCACATCAGAGGCTGCTGCCTCTGGCCAGTGTTTGAAGCATTGGCACAGCAGAGAGGACAGGACTGCTGTCACCTGTTCTTTGGGCAGGAGCCAGAGCCCTGCCGGGCAGCGCATCAGTAGCTCTGTGACCTAGACGAAGTCACTCACCTTCTCGGAGTCTGTCTCCTCAGCAGTGAGTTAAACAAGTGATACTTATCTCATAGTGTTCCTCTGCAAATTAAATACTACAGTGTATACCTGGGAGCCTAGCAAAGCATCAGGTACCCAGTAGGTACTCAGAACAATGTTTTCTGCCTTGGCTGGGATCACGGATGTTTTCTCTCTCCAGAATTTGTCTGAAGATTCAGTGTTTTGTTTCCAGTTTTCTTCTTGTTTCTGTGGTAAAACACACATAACAAAATGTACCGTACTGTCTTAACCATTTTTACACGTACAGTTAGTTGGTTGAATACATTTCCAATGCTATGCAACCATCACCACCATCCATCTCCAGAATGCTTCTCATCTTGGGAAACTGAAACTCTGCACCTGTTAGATGATAACTCTCCGTGCCCCATCACCCCCTGGCACTTCCTTTCTTCTTCCTGTGTCTATGAATTTGACTGCTCTAGGGACCTCACATAAGTGATTTCATACAGTATTTGTCTTTTGTGACTGGCCAAGAAAGTTAGCATAATGTCCTCAAAATTCATCCACGTTATACCATATGTCAGAAATTCCTTCCTTTTTACGGCTGAATTATGATCCATTCCATGTATAGACCACATTTTGCTTATCCATTCATTCATCAGTGGACACAAATTGCTTTCACATAGATTTCAGTTTTTTTAAAAAAATATTCTGTTTTGGTGTACTCTAAATTGAATGAAGGGCCTTTTATCAAAATTGAGCAGAGCCTCTCTTCTTTTTACCAGAATTCCTGACTTCCTGTTTCTTTGCAGTCCAGAATTTCTGTTTCCTGCCCAGCTCTCTTGCTGATCTGTCTTTGTTTACCCTTCTTCAGTTGGGAACACAGCCGAGATCCGAGAGGGGCTTCTCATCTTTGAAGGTTGGGCTCACTCCTTCATTCCATTTTGGATTCATAGGGAAGTAAGGGAACTTTGGAGCCTCCTGGCCCCAGGTCTCGACTATCTGTATCTCTTTCTCCAAATGTCTGAAGACAGACTGCATCATGATGCCAGGAGTAGGGCGGGCTTGCCAAAAATGCCCGTGCCCTGGCCATGTCCTAGACACTTAGTTGGAACCTCAGCCTTGACCACCCCATCTGATCCTTCCAGGGTGATCGTGGTCTTGCCTCTGGTTCACCCGGGCAGGGTTTGGAAGACTCAGACCCAGCAACTCATCTGTGTACAGCTGTCAACACCTTCCTCAATGAAAGGACTGGCTCTGGAACTTACGAGTCAGTGTGATTAAGGCTCCTGACTCTCTTTCTCTTGAACCAGCAGCTGGGCTAGAATTTCAAGATCCGAGCTTGGCAGTTAGGGGCTGGTAGACAGCTGGGCACAGAAAACTGAGGCTTATTCATTCATTCACTGTTTATCGAGGGTCTATTCTATGCCCATGTGCTATTTCCACTGTCACAGGTGCAGCACATATGATCCCTGTTTGCTTATTACCTAGAGTCTGGTTGGAGTGGCGGGCATTAATCAGGCTAATAAATGTGGAGTTGCATATGTAAGATGGGCTTCGAGGATTTGCTTCCAGCTTTAGGGGAGGATTGGAAGTAGAGTGTCAGTTGCTTTTTCTTAGTGTACTCTCTGCACATGGTAGCTTGGCTATAGATGTTTAGGTTGTACAGAAAGTCCTCTACATATGACCTTCAAGTTGGAAACTTTCAAAGATGCAAATGTGCATGCCAGCCCCTGTATGCCAGCTGTTGTACTGTACTACTCCACTTTTCAAGGTACTGTACTGTAAGATTCAGTGTTTTCTTTACTTTCTGTGTTTTCCTATTTTTTCAGTTCAGTTCAGTTGCTCAGTCATGTCCGACTCTTTGCAACCCCATGAATCGCAGATGCCAGGCCTCCCTGTCCATCACCAACTCCCGGAGTCTAATCAAACTCATGTCCATCGAGTCGGTGATGCCATCCAGCCGTCTCATCCTCAGTCGTCCCCTTCTCCTCTTGCCCCCAATCCCCCCCCAGCATCAGTGTTTTCCAATGAGTCGACTGTTCGCATGAGGTGGCCAAAGTACTGGAGTTTCAGCTTTACCATCAGTCCTTCCAATGAACACCCAGGACTGATCTCCTTTAGAATGGACTGGNTAAAGTCTGACACTTTCCACTGTTTCCCCATCTATTTCCCATGAAGTGATGGGACTGGATGCCATGATCTTCGTTTTCTGAATGTTGAGCTGTAAGCCAACTTTTTCACTCTCCTCTTTTACTTTCATCAAGAGGCTTTTTAGCTCCTCTTCACTTTCTGCCATAAGGGTGGTGTCATCTGCATATCTGAGGTTATTGATATTTCTCCCGGCAATCCGATTCCAGCTTGTGCTTCTTCCAGCCCAGCGTTTCTCATGATGTACTCTGCATAGAAGTTAAATAAGCAGGGTGACAATATACAGCCTTAACGGACTCCTTTTCCTATTTGGAACCAGTCTGTTCCATGTCCAGTTCTAACTGTTGCTTCCTGACCCGCATATAAGTTTCTCAAGAGGCAGGCCAGGTGGTCTGGCATTCCCATCTCTTTCAGAATTTTTTTGTGATAAGTATTGTATATCTATTACAGTACTATATAGCTGATTGTGTTAGTTGGGTACCTAGAGTAACTTTGTTGAACTTCTGAAAAAATTGGGCTTTTGAACACACTCTCCAAACAGAACTCATTCATTTGTAGTAGGGGACTTCCTATAGTGGAAAGGTGGTAGAAGAAGCCACGTGAAGCATAAGACTGAGTCATCAGTGCTTCGACCCTGAGTCACCAAGAAAATGTTGCCTAGTGGGGTATCCTTTTAATGTCCTTATTCCTTCACTGTCCAGTGGCACAGTGCTGTGCAGAGGGAACAGCGTGGCCACAAGCCCTCAGCTGGTAAATTCAGGGCATTGCCTGTAGGGGGAAGGCTAGTGTGGTCCAAGTGTAAGGTCACGGGGGGCATGTGATTGTTGAAATGCAAGGGAGTGACAGTGGTGACAGACCATGCCAGATCCGTGAGCCATGGTGTAGATAGTTGTTTTGTCCTAAAAGCAGTGCAACACCCCTGATGGACTTTAACAATTTTCACAGTAATTTTAGGGGATGCCTTTAATGAGTGCTTACTCTGTCCCGGTCACTGTTCAAAGGGTTTTACAGTACTATCTTGGTGATTTCCTCAATTAGATCTATGAGGTAGGTCCTTCATTATCCCCATTTAACATAGGAAATTGAGGTTCCAAGAAGCTAAGCAACTTGTCCAGAGTTTCATAGCTAGTAAGTGGCAGAGCCTGCCTTCTTACCCACCGCTGGAAGCTGACTCCTGCTATGAGAAAGGCTGAGTAGGTGCCAGTGTGGTTTTGGGGAATAGCAGAAGAAACCCCACCCCATGAGGGAGTGCCCAGTCCTCTGCCATGGACCTGGTCAGGCAGGGAAGTCTGGCGTGCCTGTGTGTACATGTGGCTCAAGGGGAAGACCTGATGCCTGGCACAAGTGTCAGCTCTGCCCCTGGCCCTTCTCTGGAGCTGGTGCCTGAGAACTCTGACAAGTCAGAGATGCCCTTATTGGCTGCTTCCTGGGCAGTTTCCCCTGGGCGATTACACAACAGCTAAGTGAAGGCACCCACATTCAATTTTGCTTCCTGGACCAGCTGTGCTGACTTGGAGAACACAGATTGCCCCCTCACACTGATATGGTTTTGGAGTCTGCACTTTGGGTGAATCCATGGCTTATAGCAGGTCGGGGGTGGGACTTGGGATGGGGAAGAGTGGGCCATGGATTCTGAGGAGAGGTCACAGAAGCAGCTGCTGAGATACGGGAGCCAGTATCTTTGGGCCGTTCGCTGAGGAAAGAGCAGGGTAAGGATGGAAGATCTAAATGAACTGATTATTTAGATGAGATCTTGTCATCAGGGAGATATACTTTTAAGGAACCAAAGCCATCAAAATAGTTCGGATGGGCTTTACAGACCACCCTGGGCAGTAGATGAGAAATGGTTTGGTGTCCTGGATGTGAAATTGGAGAGTCAGACACCCAGCTTTCTCTCGTCCCTCCTCTTCTCCATCATGTTTGCTTCCTGCCTCCTTTGCTCTGTCTGTCCCCATCCTTCTTTCTGCACACTGACTTCTCTCTTGCTTGGCTGCTGGTTTCCCTGCCACCTAGTCCGTAGAGTGTATTTCCACAGCCTCCAGCGGGACTCACTCCGGTCCCCGCCACCTCCATGCCTTTGAGCTCCACCCCGCCATTTTGGCTCAGCACAGTCTGTCCTCCGGGCAATTGAAGGCAGGTTGGCAGATGTGTCTATGACACACGGACTCCATTGACTCAGAAATGGCAGTGGTGGTTCAGGGAGTGGGGAACTGGCTTTTAACACACAGGTGAAGGATGGAGAGGGCGTTTCGTTGTTGTTGTTCAATCACTATGTCGTGTCCTACTCTTTGTAACCCCCAGCACTACCTCACGTCAGGCTCCTTTGTCCCCTAGTATCTCCCAGAGTTTGCTCAGATTCGTGTCGATTGAGTCATGAGCCATCCAGCGATGTCATCCTCTGTCGCTGCCTTTTCCTCTTGTCCTCAGTCTTTCCCAACATCAGGGTCTTTTCCAATGAGTCAGCTCTTCGCATCAGGTGGCCACAGTATCGGAGCTTCTGCATCAGTCCTTCCAGTGAATACTCAGGGTTGATTTCCTTTAGGATTGACTGATTAGATCTCCTTTCAGTCAAAGGGACGCTCAAGAGTGTTCTCTAGCACCACAGTTTGAAAACATCAGTTCTTTGGCACCCAGCCTTCTTTATGGTCCAACTCTCACACCTGTACATAACTACTGGAAAAACCATAGCTTTGACTGTACAGACCTTTGTCAGCAAAATTATTCTTTGATTTTTAATAGGGACACTATAAAATTCTTCACAGGGACCCAGACCTAAAGACAGGTAGTGTACCCCTCCCTGCATAAGGGTCCCATGTGTTATTGGAGCACTCTTATGGTTCCTGACTCTTTGGAGGCAAAATCTGAGTCCCTCGATTATTTGTCACTGAAGGAAAAAGCAGACCCAGAGAGGCAGTAACTGGTGGAGGACTCCCCCACCCCACACACTGGTTAGGCAGCCCAAACCAGTATGGAGGAGCCATCCTATCAGCCCACTGGAGCCTGACAATGAACTCAGCAATATGGTGATAAGAGGAGAGGCCAGACCAAACAAGTCTCCCTGGGAGTGTTTCCTTGTTTATATTCAGAGCACTTCAAAGAATATTTCAGTTGCTGTTACTTTAGTAAACGTCTTCCATGCAAACTTCGATATATTTAAATGAAGAAGCCTTCATCCGAATCAATGGAGTGATTGTTTCCACCTCCCACATGAAATATCGTGCCTTGTAGTAGCATACCTTGTACATGCTGCAGAGAGTGTCTCTAAGTTTCTTCTTCACATCTGAAGGATTTGTGGGCTCTGCATCTTAATGGGATGCCAGGAGTGGACCTTGTGAAGAGTCTCTGCTGCTTAAATATTAGCCTAGCAGGATGCCTTGTCACTGAAGCTCCACCAGGTCACAAGACCTAACCCCTCTACTTAAAGAGCAGTGGGTCTCAACCTTTCAGGCTCCATGGAGGCTAAAACTAAAGACTACACCTGCCAAAGCTTTGGGGTCAGTGCCTCCAGAGAGCACTGCTTGTAATAACCTTGGGCGTCTTTAAGTCAGCTCCACATTCTTGAGGTTCAGCTCGGGGCTGGCCATGCCTGGTGAGCAGTGGTCATCTTCCTAGATTCCTCCTCAACACCCTGGGTTTGCGTTCTTGTTTCCTGCTCAGGCCTAGTTCCCATTCCCTGTTGTCCCCTGATTACCCAGCTGGGGCCCTGGCAGGAAGCCTGAGGGGGGGTTATTGCATCAGGCAGCTGACATGGAGGCAGGATCCAGGGGCTGGGCTCCACAGCCCCTTATGATCTCAGAGGGCAGGGAGGGTAGGACCAAGGCACTAGCCTGTCCTCCCAGGTTCCCAGGGTCCAGAGCATTAGTGAGGAGTCATGGGCCCTGCATCTCTGGCTTGATTTAGAACAGTCATTAATCACCTTTGCAGACAAAGAATCAGTCAGTCCAGTGAACCAGTCCTCACCCCTAGATCTGTCTCAGGGCCTGATTCCCGACCTGACGCTGTTCATGACTCACAATGGCCCCCACTCAAATTCATGTCCGTCGAGTCGGTGACACTATCTAACCATCCCACCCGCTGTTGCCCCCTTCTCCTTTTGCATTCAGTCTTTCCCAGCATCAGAGTCTTTTTCTCTTCACATTAGGTGGCCAAATTATTAGAGCTTCATCAGTCCTTCCAATGAATATTCAGGGTTGATTTCCTTTAGGATTGACTGGTTTGATATCCTTGCAGTCCAAGGGACGGGACTGTCAAGAGCCTTCTTCAGCACCACAATTTAGAAATATCTATTCTTTGGCACTCAGCCTTTATGGTCTAACTCTCACATCCATACAGGACTATTTGGAAAACCAGAGCTTTGAATAGATGGATCTATATCTATAAAGAAACACAAGAATCCTAGACTTCACTGTTAGGCAAAAGAAAGACAGAATCCCAGAGCCAATTCCCCTTTCAGCCTGCAGCCTGGTGTTTCTCTACAGTGACACCTAATAAGGCAGGGCTCTGGGAGACCAGGAGATCAGATGTCGACCATGTAGTGTTGACTCTGCCATCCCAGCTGAGGACACCAAGTCATCGTCTTTCAATAAGCCCCACTCACATGTGCCATGTTGACTCAATGGAATCAGAGGAGGAGCAGAGTCAGTAAGAAGGACTGAGGTCCCTGCATCCAGAGGCGTTCTAGATGATTCCCCAGTGACCCCTGGCATTGCCTGTAGGGCATCTATCACTCAGGTGGGACATAAGGAAAAGCTAGGTCGAGATGGTTGTTGATGACAAGTTAGAACTCCTTTGCAGAGATGGAGCCTACTGACTGCTGGGAAGGGAAGGCCTCAGAGTCTCCAGGGAGCTGGGGCACCAGATTTATATCTTCATCTGCAGAGGCATGGTCTTTTAGAAACAGAAGAAGCCACCATAGCCCACACTTAGCAAACTCTCAGTTCTGGAGTAGACTGCAAGTGTGGGCTGGTTGTGTGTGGCAGGTGTCTCTGCAGAGATAGCCTCGATGCCACCCCACCAGTGAGCATCCAGGGGAGGGAGAAGAAGCCTGAGCCAGGTGTCCTTCAGGGGTGTTGTCTTGCCCTTCAGCATCAATTCGGCGTCCAGTAGGGGAGGGAAAGCGTTGAAACCATGCTCCACAACGTCCTGCTGCCTGCGGGCTGAAAGACAGCATCCACCCCTCAGCTTGGTGGAGTTCCCTCTGGCAGGAGAAGAGGACCTGGGCAGATAGCACACAGCTTGGAGCTGCCTGGAGGAGGCAGCCTAACTCCTGGGCACCGCTCCCCGCATGGAAGGGAGCCAGGAATTGGGAGCATCAGTTCAGTTTGGTTTTCAGCATCAGTGCCACTCTCCACACTACTCAATGTGTTCCCACCAAACCTGCCTCATTTTTTCCACTCAGGAATCCTCATTTTATAGCTAGAAGCCCAAAGCTCAGGTCTGTTCCTACTTGTTCCAGACCATGCATTCTTAACAAGGGTGCTTCACCCCCAAAAGGGTAATGGGGTGGGGGTGATGAAAAAAATCCTCCTTGTCATGTGCATATACACAATACTTGTACCAAAACAGCTATGCAGATAAGTGTAGAGTCCATATACTGCCACACAGCATACCTATTGAATTAAAATTTCATGGGGGAAATTTTACTCGTGACACTTGACTGTTGAGTGTATGATCTGTGATTAGCCCAAATCAAAATGTGCAGGAAGTATAAACTGGGTTGCAACTAGTAGGAAAACAGAATATATTATGTTTCATTAATGATTGTGTGTTAATCACATGTTAAAATAATAACCTTTGGCTATGTTAGGGTAATAAGTAAAATATATTATTAAAATTTATATCACCTGTATCTTCTTATTTTTTTTTTTAACATGGCTCTTAGGAAATATAAGATTACAAACGTGGCTCACACTCTTCTTCCGGTGGACTGGGCTGCTCCAGACAACCATCTGTTAAGAGGAAGCATCAGGATTTGCACTCAGGTTTTCTGATTCCCTCCCAAACTGTCTTGTTATCCCACAGCTGCTTCCTCAGAGAGGATCTACCTGCTGTGTGACCCTAGATGTGCCACTTAACCTCTCTGGGCCTTAGTTTCTCCTGTTTGTAAATGAAAAATCTCCTCCGAGCCCTAAGGTGCTATTCTGGACCCAGCTAGGGGCTTGGGGTCACCACAGAATAGGAGGGTGTGGGCTCCCGAATGACACATCTTGCCAGAAGTCAGTCCCATAAATAACAGTGTCACCTGTTCTGTGTCCACTACTGAGGACATACAACATGGGCAAGATTAGCAAAGGAGCTTTTCGTCTGGGACCAACAGAAGAGAGTATTAGAATAAATCATCGTTATAACCGAAAAGGGAGAAAAACAAAAGCTTTCATCTCTTGTGGGAAGGAGGAGATATAATCGCAAAAAATAGACTTTCACAAAACCTTCCCATAATAATAGAGGCTAATATAACATCTTACAACTGCCGTTCTGCTAGTTGGAACTGAGGCTCAGATCTCCAATATGCCCACTCTTTTTATCCCCCTTTCCTAATTCCTAGTTTAGGGGAAGTGGAAAGTGGAAGAGAAAATCAATTCTATTTTAATTTCATGAGAAAAATGCTGAATGAAAGAAAAATGTGATGGAGTGAAACTTCAGTCTTCAGCTCCTTGCTGACCCAGAATGTGTGATTATGCAATCCATTGATCCAAGGAAAGGCTGCTCAAGTCTGCCCCCTACCTTCACCTTCTGAGAAGGAGGCAGGACGTTCTGAGCTGGAAGGAGAAATGCCCTTGGGGGGCTTGGAAAGTTCATCAGGCAGCAGCCCTGGACTCCCTCCAGTCTCCAAATTTACCCCCACCCCAGCTCTTCTTAACTTTGGTGTCCCTGTCCCCAGCTCTTTCCCTGTCCTTCCAAACTCCAGGTGTGTCCTCTTATGCCAGCTGCTTTTGCCAGACAGCTTTCCCACAGCACTTTCTGTCTCCCAGCCCCTGGATTCAATACTGGCCACTGATCATGGGGACGGCAGAGCCCTGAGGTTAAGCAGAGAGACTCCAGGTTCCCACCGCCTGAGTTCCAGGTCTGGTGCTGCAACTTACTAGCTGGGAGAACCCTGCAAAGCTACTTATTGTCCCCCAGGCCTTGGTTTCCTCATCTGTAAAATGGGAATAATAATGGTACTAGACTGAGGAACTTATGATGATTAGATGAGTCATTCATGGTCAGTGCTTGGCATGGCTCCTGGCAGAATTGAATGCCAGCAAATATTAACTCATTGTTGTTATTACAGTGAATTTCAACAAGGCAGTAAGAAGCAGAGGGTTGAGCCTTTGAATTCCGACCTGTGGTTTCATGATTTCAGACTAGCCAGTCAGTGCAACTTAGCACACATTTATATTTGTTCTTCCATTTCTAAAATATTTAATTTTATTTTTTAAATTATTTTTTATTGGAATACAGTTAACATACAATGTTGTGCTAGTTTCTGTTGTATATCAAAGTGGGTCAGTTATACAGATACATATATCCACTCTTTTTTAGATTGTTTTCCCATATAGGTCATTACAGAGTATTGAGCAGAACTCCCTATGCTATGTAGTAGGTTCTTATTAGATATCTGTTTTATATACAGTAGTATGTATATGTCAATCCCAATCTCCCAATTTATCCCTCTTCCCCCTCCCCCTTGGTGACCATAAGTTTGTTTTCTTTTAAAACAGTTAATTCTAAAATACTTCAGACTTACTGAGTAGTCTCAAAATTGGTACAGTTCCCATATACCCATCACCCAGCTTCCCCTAACGTGAGCATCACACATAGCTGCAGTGAAATGACTGAAACCAGGAGATTAACACTGATCAATGCGTTAAACTACAGTCTGATGAATACTGTCATCTAGAGGCCTTATTTAGGTGTTACTTTGTTTTCCCACTGTTGCCCTGTGTCCAATTCAGGATTCTACATTGATTGCAGTTGTTACTATTATGCCTTTGTTTCCCCTTAGTCTTTGTTTCTGGTGACTTTGGCACTTTTGAAGACTTCTGGTCAATCATTGTGTAGACTGTCCTTTGGTTCAAGTGACTCATTTTTTGGGCAAAGCTATAGCATAAGTGGTATGCCTTTCTCAGAGGCTCTTATCAGGAGACGCCTGATGTCTGCATTTCTCATTACTGGAGTCGTTAACTTTGATCTCTTGGTTAAGAAGGTAGCATGTATCTGTTGAGCATCTATTAATACTGTGTTTCCTTGTGGGGCTCCAAAGTGAATAAAATGGTATCCATACTCTTAAGAAACTCTCAAGTCTAATGGACAAATGATGTTCTAGGTATTATTGCCGTGTAACAGACCATCCCCAAATTTAGTGGTGTAAAACAACAACCTTAAAATGCTTACAGGTTCTGTGGGTCAGGAAATTGAAAAAACATGGCTTGTTTCAACCTCACAACATCTCAGGGCTCAGCTGAGAAGACCGATATGGCCAGGAATGACTAGACAGCTGAGAACTAGAGCTATCTGGAGACTTGTTCACTCACCATTCTGGTGCCCAGACTCTGGGACTCAAAGCCTGGATTCAGCCGGGCCATTAACCAAAGCATCTACACATGGCCTCTTCAAGTGCACTGTGCTTCCTCACAGCATGGCCATCCAGGGGCTTAGACTTCTCACTTAGCAGCTTAGAGGCTGTAGACATGAGTGACCCCTGTGAATAGGTCAGAATCTTCATTGCCTTTTATGACCGTCTCAAAGGCCACACTGCTGCTGCTGCTGCCGCTGCTGAGTTGCTTCAGTCGTGTCCCACTCTGTGAGACCCCATAGACGGCAGCCACCCAGCACTATTCTATTGGTCAAGTGGTCATAAGTCCTCCTGGACTCAAGGGGGCGACATAATCTCTATCTCTTGATGGGAGGCCTGTCCAAAGTTGTGTGGCCATTTTTAAAAAGCACCAAAAATAGGAAAGCAGTGAAGGGCCTTTCTACTTATACAGATTTGGATACAGACCCAAGAGGACAAGAGCTTCAGCAACTTGGGCCATGTTAATTATTAAACACAGAATTTAATGGAGTGCCAACTGTGTGCCAGACAGGTATGGACCCAGCTGCAAGGTTGCTGCCAAGTCCCTCTATAGGGAGACAGGCTCAGAGGGACACACTGCAGAGCCTGGGGGCTGAGGGTTACCGATACCCTCAGCAGGTCGTCCCCCTGGCAGCAGGTCACATGTAGATATGCGCAGAGGGCTGAGGGCAATTTGGGCTCAAGGTGGGAAATGCTGGATTTGGCTTCAGAATGACTTCATTTCAAACCCAGCTGTGCCACATTTTGAGTTGGCTACATTTTCATCCTTAGAAGGCAATGGCAACCCACTCCAGTACTCTTGCCTGGAAAACCCCATGGATGAAAGAGCCTGGTAGGCTGCAGTCCATGGGGTCTCAAAGAGTCAGACATGACTGAGTGACTTCACTTTCACTTTTCCTGTCATGCATTGGATGAAGGAAATGGCAACCCACTCCAGTGTTCTTGCCTGGAGAATCCCAGGGACAGGGGAGCCTGGTGGGCTGCCGTCTGTGGGGTCTCACAGAGTCTCCTCATTTATTTGGCAAAGCTCATTGACTTCCCCTCCATGCCAGGCTGGGTGTTGACAGTGATAGCAGTGAATCAGTAGTTTCCTGGCCTTGCCCTCATGGAAGGATTTCCCCAGGCTCTCTCTGCCAGAAAGGCCACTGGTGGGGCTGCAAGATTCCAGGAAGTAGGGTCGAAGAGTTGTTCAAGTTCTCTCGCATCTCCATACCCCAGAGCCAACCAGAGAGGAATTGGTCATGCAACTTAACCAGGCTAAACTCAGTAGAACAGAAATCAGCTGTGTGTGAAGTGGGAAGGCAAGCAGCTTGCATTTAGAAACCTGAGAAATATTGCAATGCAGACTAAAAGCAATTGGGAATATCACTAGACAGACTCATTAAGCCAAAAGATTTCTGTGAAAATAATAAAATCATAGCACCCAGGACACCCCAGCACGAGATTAAAAGCTGAAAGGAGGTTTAAGCTTCATATTATTAAGCTGCATTATGACAGTTTAGGAAGAAAAAGCTTAGAGCCGTCAGAATTGATGATGGCCCTGTTGTGGGAATCTGACGGCATCTTTGAAATTCAGAGCCGTTTGAAAGAGTGAAACTGTCAGACTATCCCTCCGCTGTGGGACAGAGACGAGGAGAAGGGGAGACAGAGAAGTAACCCAGTGGGGAGATTTGGCGGGGCTGAGATCCTAGTGGGGGGATCATGTATTAACAGACTCTTACCTGAAGTCTGGGAGCTGACGACCAGGTGGTGGTTTAGGAAATAGAGTGGGACACACACGGTAAGCACTCAGTGTGTGTTAATCCTTGTCATTATCACCTCCTGGCCAACCTTGCTGTTTTGGTTGCTGGATGGTGAATACTAATGACCCTGGGCCAGCTGGATTCTGAGCTTGGTTTCTCCTCGTGTTTGATCCCAGAGCCACCAGGCTACCAGCTGAAATCAGAGAACAGGATATTGATTGGAACTGAGCCGAAGCCATGTTGGGCAAACATCTTTGATCTCTAGCAGCCAAGGGAATCCACATAAGACTGGAATAAGCTCCCTGCAGGCGGCCGCATCAGGACTATCATGCCCAGCAAACTATGGGCACCACTGCCTGTGCTGCAGCCCCTGGAAGGGAGCTAAGCCCAGGCGGACCCTGGCTCAGATGACCCAGCCCACGAGCTCAGCCTTGGGAACCAGAGAAGCCTGGCCAGGGATTTGCTGCCCAATCAACTGTTAGTAGAACACTTTGGCTGGTGAGGTTATATCCTCATCACACAGTTCTTAATATGTGGTGGATCTGGGTTTCAGCAAGGTTTACTAGACTAAACTCCAATGGTCTCCTCTCCTCAACTCTTCTCATACCTGCATGTCAGTAGCATTAGAAGGATCAGGCTGGTGGACATTCACAGAGCTTCTCCAGTAGTTTCCTGGAAAGGCTCATCTCCCTTCTGGCCCATTGCCATGTGTGGGCTCCACCTTATTCCTGCATTTCTAGAGACCTCTTCTTCCACCAGCCAAAACTCTGCTGCTCTCAGGTCCACCCCCTTCTATCTATCCCCTCAGCTTCCTGTCTGAAGCAGGCCTTCTTTGTCATCTGTCATCTGGAAGAGAGCCAGTCCTTGACTGTTCCTCCAGGCAGTTTAATCCCCCATTCTCTGACCAGAGAATGTGCCTCTCCAAATTCAGCATGCATTATATTCAGAGAAGAACATGACCTTAAAGGATACATGCACCCCAGTGTTCACTGCAGCTCAGTTTACAATCGCCAAGACATGGAAGCAACCTAAGCATCCATCAACAGAAGCATAGATGAAGAAGACGTGGTACATATATTCAATGGACATTGCTCAGAGATGAAAAAGAGTGAAATAATGCCCTTTGCTGCAGCATGGATAGACCTAGAGGTTGTTATACTGAGGGAAGTGAGTCAAACAGAGAAGAAGAAACAGTGTGCCATCCTCTATATGTGGAATCTTAAGTGATGCAAATGAGCTTACAAAACAGAAAGAGAATCACAGGCAGAGAATGAGCTTACAGTTAGTTGCTGGGCAGAAGGGAGAGTTAGGGAGTTTGGGATGGACATGTACCCACTGCTATATTTAAAATGGATGACCAACAAGGACCTGCTGTATAGCACAAGGAACTCTACTCAGTGTTATGTGGCAGCCTGGATGGCTGTATGTGTATGACTGAGTCCCTTTGCTGTCCGCCTGAAACTGTCACAACTTTGCTCATCAGCAATATGTGCTAGTCACTCAGTCGTGTCCAATTCTTTGCAACCCCATAGACTATAGCCCAGCAGGTTCTTCTGTCCATAGAATTCTCCAGGAAAGAATACTGAAGTGGGTTGTCATTCCCTTCTTCTGGGGATCTTCCCAACCCAGGGATTGAACCTGGGTCTCCCACATTGCAAGCAGATTCTTTACCATCTGAGCTACCAGGGAAGCTAATATCTCTGATTAGGTATCAGCTAATTAGCTATCAGTTCAGTTCATTTCAGTCGCTCAGTCGTGTCCAACTCTTTGCTACCCCATGGGCTGCAGCATGCCAGGCTTCCCTGTCCATCACCAACTCCCTGAGCCTGCTCAAACTCATGTCCATCGAGTTGGTGATGCCATCCAACCATCTCATCCTCTGTCATCCCTTTGTCCTCCTGCCTGCAATCTTTCCCAGCATCAAGGTCTTTTCCAATGAGTCAGTTCTTCACATCAGGTGGTCAAAGTATTGAATTTTCAGCTTCAGCATCAGTCCTTCCAATGAGTATTCAGTACTGATTTCCTTTAGGATGGACTGGTTGGATCTCCTTGCAGTCCAAGGGACTCTCGAGAGTCTTCTCCAACACCACAGTTCAAAAGCATCAATTCTTCAGCGCTCAATTTTATTTACAGTCCAACTCTCACATTCATACATGACTACTGGGAAAACCATAACTTTGGTAGACAGACCTTTGTCAGCAAAGTAATGTCTGTTTTTTAATATGCTGTCTAGGATGGTCATAGCTTTTTTTCCAAGGAGTAAGCGTCTTTTAATTTCATGGCTGCAGTCACCATCTGCAGTGATTTTGGAGTCCAAAAAAATAAAGTCTGACACTGTTTCCATTGTTTCCCCGTCTATTTGCCATGAAGTGATGGGACCGGATGCCTTGATCTTACTTTTTTGAATGTTGAATTTTAAGCCAGCTTTTCCACTCTCCTCTTTCTCTTTCATCAAGAGACTCTTTAGTTCCTCTTCACTTTCAGCAGGTATCATCTGAGTATCTGAGGTTATTGGTATTTCTCGCTGCAATGTTGATTGCAGCTTGTGCCTCATCCAGCCTGGCATTTCCATGATGTACTCTGCATATAAGTTAAATAAACAGGGTGGCAATATACAGCCTTGACATACTCCTTTCCCAGTTTGGAACCAGTCTGTTGTTCCATGTCCAGTTGTAACTGTTGCTTCCTGACCTGCATATAGGTTTCTCAAGAGGCAGGTCAGGTGGTCTGGTATTCCCCATCTCCTGAAGAGTTTTCCACAGTTTGTTCTGATCCACACAGTCAAAGGCTTTGGCGTGATCAATAAAGCAGAAGTAGATGCTTTTTCTGGAATTCTCTTGCTTTGTTGATGACCCAGTGGATGTTGGCAATTTGATCTCTGGTTCCTCTGTCTTTTCTAAATCCAGCCTGAACATTTGGAAGTTCACATTTCACGTACTGTTAAAGCCTAGCTTGGAGAATTTTGACCATTACTTTGCTAGCGTATAATTAGCTATACCCCAATACAAAATAAAAAGTTTTAAAAGAAAAAAAAAAATCACCAGGCATGAGAATCACTTGGAGAACTTGCCAAATGCAGAGTCCTGGGTCCCAGACATTTTGATCAGTAGGCCTGAGATGGGCTGCTAAATCTGCATTTCCGATGAGCTCCCTGGTGATGGCTGATGCTATTTTGTCTATAGACCAAAACTTTAGTAGCAGTATTCTTAAATACTGCTGTGATGCTATGTCCCTCCCCTTTAATGACTCGAAACTGCCCTCAAGATAAAACCCAAGCACGTGAAGATTCACATAAAGGCTTCCGTGATCTGACCTCAGAGCAGGACTGTCACAAATGGTTGCGTGGCTTGTGTACTGTATGAGCAAGGAGATGAAACCCTCTACGTTACTTCCTATATCTGTCAGGAGGACTATGACTAGACATTAAGAAAGGCATATTTTTCCTTCTCACAAAGGCACTTTAAGCTCACTGAAGTGTACAGGGACTGAGGCTGAGGGGCGGTCGCCATCTGCCCAGAGAAATGCCTTTTTCCAGGTTGCACGAAACCGACCAAAGGCCAGTAGCCATCCTGCCCAGGAGTGTCTCTCTGGCCTCCTCTTCCTTCTCCCTCCTCTGTCTCCCATCACTCCCCACACCCTCCTCATACCCCTGCATCCATTTAACACCATCACACTCTATGAGGAAGACTTCGAGACACCAAAAGCCTCTAAGACATGCTCCCAAGAACCACTTTCCCTTCCTTCAAAGCAGTAATCTACATATACCTTTACAACTCCTTCTGGTGGTCATGGCTGCCTCCCCCAGGCTGGATGTGCATTTCTATACAGGCTGGATGTGCATTTCTGAAGGCTCTCCAATTCTCAGCACCAGGCCAAATCCAGATCTCCATGAATATGTGTTATAGATTCTATCCTGCAGCTACAGGGACCTCATAGGTGCCAAAACCCAGCAGGCCACATTTTGTAGTGGTTTCTTAAACACTGTATTTTGAAATAATTCTAAATTTACCCAAAAGTTGTGAAAAATAGTACTGAGAGTTCCTTACCTTTCACACGACTGCTCTGAATGTTAACATCTTCCCTAACTTTGGTATGTTTATCAAAACTGAGATTTCACATCTGTGCATTCCTACTGACTGAACTTCGGATTTTTCTGTGACAGTTTCTTGGTCTTCTCCTTGTCTTTATGATATTGACATTTTCAAAGAGTGATGATCAGTGTTCATTCTGGGTTAGTCTGATATTGTCTCATGAATGGATGGAGATTCTGGGGAGGAAGGCCATGGAGGTTGTGTATGCATCTCATCACGTACAGGGAGCCCTCCATCTCAACATGACTTATCATTGGCAATGGTGACTTTGATCCCTTGGTTAAGCTCCTGCCTGCCTGATCCCTCTACTTTAAAGCTACTATTTGTCCCATTTCTATCGTGAGTCAGTAGGTCCAGCCCACACTCAAGGAGAGAGAAATTAACCTCCACTTTCTGGAAGGAAAGATATCAAAGAACTTGTGGTCTCATTACACTTAGGGAGTCAGTTCAGTTCAGTCACTCAGTCATGTCCGACTCTTTGCAACCCCATGAATCGCAGCATGCCAGGCCTCCCTGTCCATCACCGACTCCCGGAAATCACTCAAATTCATGTCCATTGAATCGGTGATGCCATCCAGCCATCTCATCCTCTGCCGTCCCCTTCTCCTCCTGCTTCCAGTCCCTCTCAGCATCAGTCTTTTCCAATGAGTCAACTCTTCACATGAGGTAGCCAAAGTACTGGAGTTTCAGCTTTAGCATCATTCGTTCCAAAGAACACCCAGGATTGATCGCCTTTAGAATGGACTGATTGGATCTCCTTGCAGTCCAAGGGACTCTCAAGAGTCTTCTGCAACACCACAGTTCAAAAGCATCAATTCTTTGGCGCTCAGCTTTCTTCACAGTCCAACTCTCACATCCATACATGACCACAGGAAAAACCATAGCCTTGACTAGACAGACCTTTGTTGGCAAAGTCTCTGCTTTTGAATATGCTATCTAGGTTGGTCATAACTTTCCTTCCAAGGAGTAAGTGTCTTTTAATTTCCTGGCTGCAGTCATCATCTTCAGTGATTTTGGAGCCCCCCCAAAATAAAGTCTGACACTGTTTCCACTGTTTCCCCATCTATTTCCCATGAAGTGATGGGACTGGATGCCATGATCTTCGTTTTCTGAACGCTGAGCTTTAAGCCAACTTTTTCACTCTCCTTTTTCACTTTCATCAAGAGGCTTTTGAGTTCCTGTTCACTTTCTGCCATAAGGGTGATGTCATCTGCATATCTGAGGTTATTGATATTTCTCCCAGAAATCTTGATTCCAGCTTGTGCTTCTTCCAGTCCAGCGTTTCTCATAATGTTCTCTGCATATAAGTTAAATAAGCAGGGTGACAATATACAGCCTTGGCATACTCCTTTTCCTATTTGGAACCAGTCTGTTGTTCCATGTCTAGTTCTAACCATTGCTTCCTGACCTGCATACAGATTTCTCAAGAGGCAGGTCAAGTGGTCTGGTATTCCCATCTCTTTCAGAATTTTCCACAGTTTATTGTGATCCACATAGTCAAAGGCTTTGGCATAGTCAATAAAACAGAAATAGACGTTTTTCTGGAACTCTTTTGCTTTTTTGATGATCCAGCAGACGTTGGCAATTTGATCTCTTGTTCCTCTGCCTTTTCTAAAACCAGCCTGAACATCTGGAAGTTCACAGTTCATGTATTGCTGAAACTTGGCTTGGAGAATTTTGAGTATTACTTTACTAGTGTGTGAGATGAGTGCAATTGTGCAGTAGTTTGAGCATTCTTTGGCATTGCTTTTCTTTGTGATTGGAGTGAAAACTGACCTTTTTCAGTCTTGTGGCCACTGCTGAGTTTTCCAAATTTGCTGGCATATTGAGTGCAGCACTTTCACAGCATTTGGAGAGAGATAACTGCTAATACAGGAGATGCAGGAGACATGGGTTTGATCTCTGCCTCAGAAAGATCCCCTAGAGAAGGAAATAGCAATGTCCTTCAGCATTCTTGCCTAGAAAACTCCATGGATAGAGGAGCCTGGCCAGCTACAGTCCATGGGTTCACAAAACGTCAAACGTGACTGAGCGTGCACACAGGGATGTGCATTGGGCTTCACTGATGGCTCAGTGGGTGAAGAACCCACCTGCAGTGCGGGAGACACAGGAGACTCAGATTCAGTCCCTGGGTCAGGAAGATCCCCTGGACAAGGAAATGGCAACCCACTCCGGTATCCTTGCCTGAAAAATCCCATGGATGGAGGAGCCTGGCAGGCTACGGTGGGAAGGGTCACAATGAGTCGGACACAACCGCGTGACTAAGCATACACCCAAGGCTATGAGACTATTCCACTTCTCCTTGGTTTCACCCAGCAACTTTAGAACTCCACAGTGAATCTTGCCTTCAGCAGCTGTCACCGTGATGTGCCAACGGTGAGTTTCCACTTCCTTCCAGCAGGCTGTTCTAGGACACCTTTCCCTGGCATGTGCCACATTCACAGTTCTGCTTAATCGCCTTCATGCTTTAGGGCTCAGTTCCAGCATTCCCAGCCCTGGCTGCCCAATCAGATCTCCTGCTGCTGCTGCTGCTAAGTCGCTTCAGTTGTGTCCGACTCTGTGAGACCCCATAGATGGCAGCCCACCAGGCTCCGCCGTCCCTGAGATTCTCCAGGCAAGAACTCTGGAGTGGGTTGCCATTTCCTTCTCCAATGCATGAAAGTGAAGTCACTCAGTTGTGTCTGACCCTCACCGACCCCATGGACTGCAGCCTTCCTAGCTCTTCCACCCATGGGATTTTCCAGGCAAGAGTACTGGAGTGGGGTGTGATTGCCTTCTCCAATCAGATCTCCTGGAGAATTTTAAACATGTACTGATTGCCAGGCTTTTGTCATCGAAGCATTCGATTCAGTTGGTGTGGGCTGAGTGCAGGCCTTGGTACTTTTTAAAGGTCCCAGGACATATGCGCTGGAGTCTGTGCTGAGGACCACTAGCCAGCCCAGTGCTCTTGCAGCTTCTCTGGGAGGCTGCCCCACTGTCTTTGACAGAACTGGTTACTCCCATAACTGTATTCCCAAAGACCTCAGTTTCCTATGGTACCCACCAGTGCCTCTGTGGGTCTTCAAAGTCGAAAACTGGGTCTTAGCCAGTGTTTCCCAAGAGCCCAGAGCAGAGTCCAGCACAGAATGGGTTATTGGTGAGCATCTGTTGATGGAGAGAATGATACAATCACAATGGAAGCAAAAGCAGGAACTGTCTACAAGATGTGGCAAGTTCCTGCCCACCTTCACCTGGGTTAGAAACCCAGGGACGCCAGTGCATGCGTCAGTCATAATCATCTTTTCCACTGTTACTCTAGTCCCCAGCTTTCCAGGAAAAAACAAAAGTCTCATGGCCAAGAAGTCACTGGCACCTATATTACAGCCATCTGTGCATTCACTGTGATCTTCAGAAGGGACTTGTTCACATTTTGCCTTGGAATTGTCAGTAAGCCAAAGCATCAAGGCTATACTTCTAACAAGAGGAGATTACCTTGAACTGGCCTCCACTGGTACATTTGCCTTGGAAGTCACAAAGATGGCAAAGACCATGCCTGTAAACACTCAGAGTAGAATGCTGTGGCTGGTGTTCCAAACGAGTTTTATTTACAAAAACAGATGAAGGGCCACATTTGGCTTTCAGACTTTACTTTTTCAGACTCTGGGAAGAAAAGGGAATCATCAATGAAATAATTGCAGGGTTCAGTATAAAAGTAGTGGTTCAAAGGAGACCCATGTGACTCTGGGAATGTCAAATAGGACCTGAGAGTCAAGGAAGGTGCTCATGGCAAGGGTCATTTTAGGTGAGAGCTGAGGGTCAGGAGTCAGTAACGAAGTGAAGGGAAGGAAAAAAATCATCTGAGCTGACAGAATAGCTGATGCAAAAGCCCTGTGGCCAAAGAGACCATGGCACTTTTCAGACACTATAAGGCCTGGGGTGCAAGCTAGGAAGGCCAGAGAGACAAGTGCATGCCTCTCCGGAGAGCTGGAGAACCACAGGTAAGGATGTGGTCCTATCCCCAAACCTGTGGGAAACTGTTGCTCTTTTGATTCTAAGGCAGGGGTCCCCAACCTCCAGGATCTAATGCCTAGTGATGGTCTGAAGTGGAGCTGATACAATAATAATAGAAATAAGTGTAAGTGAAAGTTACTCAGTGGTGTCCAACTGCTTGTGACCCCATGGACTGTAGCCTGCCAGGTGCCTTCTGTCCATGGAATTCTTCAGGCAAGAACACTGGAATGGGTAGCCATTCCCTACTCCAGGGATTGAACCCAGGTCTTCTGCATTGCAGGCAGATTCTTTACTGTCTTCACTACAGGGAAGCCCAGTGGAAAAGGATGATTCAAGCATATTACATTTATTGTGCAATAGAAATAAGTGAAAGTGTTAGTCGCTCAGTCGTGTCCGACTGTTTGCAACCCCATGGACTGTAGCCTGCCAGGCTCCTCTGTCCATAGGATTCTCCAGGCAAGAATATTGGAGTGGGTTGCCATTTCCTTCTCCAGGGGATCTTCCTGACCCAGGGATTGAACCCGGGTCTCCCACATTTCAGGCAGATTCTTTACTGTTTGAGCCATCAGGAAAGTGCACAATAAATATGATGCTCTTGAATTGTCCTGAAACCATTCCACCCTCTACGCCCAGTGTGTGGGAAAATTGTCTTCCACAAAACCGGTGCCTGGAGCCAAAAAGACTGGGGACTGCTGTTCTAAGGGGTGATGTGATTGAATTCTCTTTGGAAAGTTCTCACTCCAGCTTCTGTTGGGCATCCCACTGAGAGCACCCAGACGAGAGAGACTAGGGTGGTCCAGAGCACTTTGTTGCAGCCAGAACCCCGCCCCTGGAGCCCTGGGCTGACATGCAGCTCAGCCCTCTTTCCCCACCACTTCCTTCTTTTATGTTTGCTATTCTAACAAATCTTCCTCTCCCTCTGCCTCCAAATGAGGAGTCACATTGCTGGATGCATTTTACAGTCCCAGCTCCATCCCATTCAATTTATCTCACCTTCCTTCTTTCCCTCCCCAGCCTGATCCCCCACTAACTTCGTAAAACTTGCAAGTTAAATTTTTCAAAGACCGGTTCTGACAAAGCAGAGGGAATTAGATTTGGCGAAACCCTTCATAAAAAATTGAAGACACGCTATATTAACATACATTGATTTATTCATAGTGTTTCATTACAAGTAAGTGAGGATCCTGTGATACCAGGAAAGGTGAGGAGAGCAGGCGAGCACGGTATATTATATTGACAGCTCGGCGGAAATTGAGTCGCTTTTGGATTGAATTTGGAGTGCAGGAAAGGAATTGGCTAGTAAATAAGGCATGAGTTTTACCACCCAGTGTCTGTATATCAATGTAGTTGCCACCAGCCCAGGCAGGGGATGGGGGCGGAATTTCAACAGGATGCTCCAGCACCCCGGGGTTCAGAGCCACAGGCAGAACTATTCGAACATCTGCCTCCTCCTTCCACCAGGAAAAACTGGATTCCAGCTGCACACAGCTCTCCAATCAACACAGGATTTTTGTCCATTCTCCCAAGCCTTCTCCCACCCCAGGTCTTTGCCCACTTAGTTTGCTCTGCCTAGAACCTAGAATGCTCCTTTCTCTGCTCTGACTCTCTATCATCCCCGGGTATTATTGATAGTTCAGTTTTCCCCTTAAGATACCGCCCTGAGCACTTTGTCTTAGTTTGACATTTCTCAGGAGCAGAGCCTGAGACAAGGATTTGGGCATGAACAGATTATTGAGAACTCTGGGAAACACTAAGAAGTGGGGAAGGAAAAGGAAGGTAGCCAAGGATGGGTGTGTTTTCCAGCCAGCTACCTATGGAGACACATGGAATGACATCCCTCAGGGAAATCCCCCAGGGATGCAGCAACAGTATCACAAGAGAGGAGCCAGGAATGTATGTTTCAGCTTCCATCAGTCCAGTCTCTAGGGGTGGCTTGCTTCTGAGAAGGGCTGAAGTGGGTGGAGTTATCAGAGGGA
The DNA here is from genome assembly GCA_006410935.1 of Redunca redunca. Lineage (NCBI taxonomy): Eukaryota > Metazoa > Chordata > Mammalia > Artiodactyla > Bovidae > Redunca > Redunca redunca. The sequence goes on along the minus strand of SJYQ01000346.1, from coordinate 532,103 downwards.
ATGCCGTGACCAGGGGCCCCCTGGGACCTGAGAGATGGGTGTCCTGCCAGCTCTGCTTGCAAAGTGCCCGAATCCTTCAGTTCTGTGCATGGCTCCTCCTGGACTCACTGCACTCCAGGCAAAGTCTGGCCTCTCTCCTCAACCTGTGACATCAATTGCTACACTGCTGCTGCTTCATAGCAGAGAGAGAGATTACCTCTTTCTCCAGAATGGTTGGTGCCCTAACCAGAAAGAGCCGACTACTAATTTATTTATTTATTTGGCTGCACTGAGTCTTAGTTGCAACATGTGGGATCTTTAGTAGCAGCTGAACTCTTAGTTGGGGTCTGTAGGATCTAGGTCCCTGACCAGGGTTCAAACCTGGGCCCTCTGTATTGGAAGCATGGGGTGTTAAGCCCTGGGCCACCATAGAAGTCCCAGCTGCTTATTTTTGAAGCAAAGTTGGTATATTCCCTTTTCTGCCTGGCTTTGGCCTTCCTGACAAGCATGATACATTCCTGAGGGAAGACAGTGGTGCAAGGTGGCTGTGTAGTTAACTTACCTCATTCTGGAACAGAAGGCCCTGAGGACAGGGCCTGGCCAGTGTTCACTGCATTCATTTGCTAGGGCCTGGCCACACAGAGTGCACCTCCTAGAATATGGGAGTGTGCGGGAACTAGTTGTCACGGAGCAAGTGAGTGAGTGAACAAACAGAATGAACGTATTCTTTGGTTACTTAAATTCGTTTTCAGGCCAGCAAGTGTGGTTTGAAATAAAGAACTCAGGTTTCAGAGTCCAACAAACCTGGGCTTATCTTTGGTCAGAGATGGGACACGGGATAACCTCGACAAGGCCTGATCTCTGGCCACATGGGATAGCCTTGTGAATCTCACACACATGATGTTGAGCAAAAGAAGCAGACACTGAAAAGTACAGCCTGAACAATTCCACTTGTATAAAGTTCAAAGCCAGGAAGTTAGTCTGTGCTGTTAGAAGTCAGGGTAGAGGGTATTCTTGCAGGGGAGGGGGAATTAGAAAGGAGATGTGAGGGGAAAACCTCGGGTCTGGTAATGTGTCTCTTGATTAGTTGCTGGGCACATGGTCCTGTCCAGTTAGTAAAACTTCATCCAACTGTCTAGTTTTCTGAATATAAATTATGCTCCAGTAAAACACTTTTAATAGAACAAACTAGATAAACCTGAGCTTCCCTGGTGACCCAGATAGTAAAGAATCTGCTTGTAATGCAGGAGACCTGGGTCTGATCCCTGGGTCAGGAAGATCCCCTGGAGGAGGGCATGGCAACCCACTCCAGTGTTCTTGACTGAAGAATCCTATGGACAGAGGAGCCTGGTGGGCTTCAGTCCATTGGGTCACAAAGAGTCGGACACGGCTGATCACACACACCCACACACCCCCCCACACACACCACATCGCCAAGTAAACCAAAAGTTTGCTGCTTTAACAGCTGTGAAATTTAGAAATAAGATACTCAGAGTGTGATCCCTGGGGGCTGATAAGGCAATACCAACTGTTTTGTTACTTTCACAGCAGGATAATATCATGCAGAAGCTGAGAGGGAGCACCAGGAAACTTTTTGGTCTTTGACATTGCAAGTGTGGTCAATGGATGTGTCTCCTTGCACGTGCTGTAGAACTCACGGGATGAGTCCTGTGTGATGTGGTCTTTGAATCATTGTGGGTCTGCAGTGGATGGGGAAACAGATGGGTCTTCATCATAGATATTTCAAAAAGCACAAACAATGCAGATTGTTCCCATTGGAGCCTCAGTTTCTCCATCATTAAATGAGAATGGATATCTTGATACCCCCAAGGTTTTCAGGGAAGACAAATGAGATAATGTGTGAGACACTGGGCAGCACCTTGCGGAGCAAGGGATGCTTCATGAGCTTTTAACTAGCCTTCCAGACAATTCTTATCAGGACACTATACGTGAACACTGCTCTGGGCTTTCCCTTGTGACTCAGCTGGCAAAGAATCTGCCCGTAGTGCGGGAGACCTGGGTTTGATCCCCGGGTTGGGAAGACCACCTGGAGAAGAGAAAGGCACCCACTCCAGTATTCCGGCCTGGAGAATTCCATGGACTCTATAGTCCATGGGGTCGCAAAAAGTTGGACATGACCGAGCAACTTTCACTACAGCCACATTGTCCAAAGTTATGGCCCCCAAGCAACACAGGGTCACCACACTTTTGAAATGTGGCTAGTTAAGGTGGAGATGTGCCATAGGGTAAAATATACACTCAATTTCTAAGGCCTAATATGAATAATAGAGTAGAACGTATTTCATTAAATTTTTATGTTGATTTCACTTTTAAATAATATTTTACATCTACTGAGTTTAACCAAATAGATTATGAAAATTAATTTTACTTTATGCTCTTACTTCTTTATTGTTTCTGTAATGAGTGTGACCATTAGAAAATTGAGAGTTATGTATGTGGATTAAATTCTATTTCTACTAGACAGCAATACTCCAGGGCATGGACAGTGAAGTATTTGGAGGCTGGACTCATCTGTAAGGTGGATGGTAATGGCTGAACTCGTGACCATGCCCGCCTGCCTCCTGCTTCCCTCCCCTTATGCTCCTCCAGGTGAGATCCACTCAGCTTCCTGGGCAAGGCTCTGATTCGTTTGTTTGCTGGCTTCTTGCACAGATCAACTACAAGGCTGTGGGCTCATTGGACCCGAGTGCTGACCTCTCCAGCCAGAGGGGCAAAGTGTTCAAGCTTCGGAATGAAACCCACCACCTCTTTGTGGGTCTGTACCCTGGAACCACCTACTCTTTCACCATCAAGGCCAGCACTGCAAAGGGCTTTGGGCCGCCCGTCACCACCAGGATTGCCACCAAAATTTCAGGTATCTGTCCTAGAAAGCGGAGAGGAAAAAAGGCGATGGTGTTGGTTTTTATCCACTCCTAATATACCTGGGAGTGGAAAAGGGCGGAGCTGACCATCACCATGTGATCTTGGAGCAACAAGGACAGTGCGGTCCCGTGTCTGTCACTACCATCATCTCATGAAGAAAACCTAATCCAGGAACTTCCTAAAATATAAAATATACATCAGTTACACTAGACCAGAGGGAACGCTGAGTGATTTACTAAATAGTTTACCTAGCACACAGTTGCATCAAATAGTACATTTCCCCCATACGATTTCATTTGTAAAAATGTGATTCATTTTCAAGAGTATTCCTTTTGGCAGTGCAGAGCACAGCACAGGTTCTCATGTAACCTCCAGTGAATGAGTGAATGAAAAAATAAGTGAATGACCAGAGCCAGAGCAGCTTAAGATGTCACCTGCCATCAGCGGTAAGGCCCCCTCCCCCACCAGACAGCTTCAGAGCAGAATTATCTCAGATCTGTGTTTACAGTTTACATTATTTCAGCATGCCCATGCAATTCTGGTCTGCATCCATACATATTTTGCATAGATACAGACCCCTGGTAGTTTTTGGAGCTTAATGTTTCCGCACACCCTTAAACCATGAGCATCTTCCATGTTGCTACACTGCTTTCATTACAATGTTCCGTCAAGTGGATGGACGTAATTTAATTAAACATTCCCCTGTGGTTGGATGTATTTGGCGCCTCCATGTTTTTAATAAAATAATGCTTCAATGAACATGTTACCGAATAAAGTTTGATTTCTTGGCTTGGATTATGAATTTAGGATTAAATTCCAGAAATTGAAATACTGAATTAAAAGGGATGTAAGATTAATAGCTCTTAGTACAAATGGCTAAATTACCTTCTCAGGGGATTAGGTTTAGTGATGCTCCTATCAGAAGAGAGGGTCTCATGAAGGGGAAAAAAAAGAAGATCAGAGCACAGTTCATCACTGCTGTAATTTGTATTTGCATTTTATTTCTTTTTTTCTTTTAATTTTTAAATTGTATTTGCATTTTAAATGTGTTTAAGGTTGACTCTACATTCACACCTTTAAGTACTTATATTTCCTGAGTTTATCTGTCTATATGGTATGGAACTTTCTGATCCATGAAGGCTACCAGCCACATCATTGTTCCCCTCTCCAGACTCTTCTGCATCCTGAAGGAACCTACAGGAAGGTTGAAAGTCAGGGTCTTCTTTGCTGAAAGCCTCAGATGCCATGTGACTCATCCAGTGCTTCCCCAAATAGCTCCCTCCTAGGCAACCTGGGTGTCTTGTGGGAGGTGATGGTGGGGTGCGGTTGGGACCTGTGCTCAGCCCCCTTCTCTCTGTTCTCTGTCCAGCTCCGTCAATGCCTGAATACGACACAGACACCCCATTGAATGAAACAGACACGACCATCACGGTGATGCTGAAGCCTGCTCAGTCTCGGGGAGCCCCTGTCAGGTGAGGAGGGGTCTTAGGCTGACGTTTTCCATTTTCTTTCTCTTCACCATGTGCACCTCCAGCTGAATCATGCCCCTGGCAATGCTTGTGGGCAAGACTTCCCAGAAGCAAGGCTTCCTGGAGGAAAAGGATCACCAGCCTCAAGCCCAGTTCAGAGGGCCGCTGAGCCAGGAGCCCTCTCTCCCCACCATGGGGCACTGGGACTGGCTTAGTGGGAAGGTGTGGATGGGGATCTGAAGAGGGCTGGGAGAAAACTTTCTGGAACAAGCCTATGGTAAATTTACTTAGTCAGGCCAGAGGCCCCGGGAAGCCCGTATCCCGGCAAGATCACCTTTACACGCCCATCTGCCATTAACAGACACATAGACAGATGCACCAAATGATCAAAGCGACCTGCTCAGAAATTTCAGAGAAGACGCGACCTCAGCACTAGGCCCGTTTATAGCCTTGGTGTTCCGCAGGGCTCCTGAAGTCGGAGTCATACTACAGGTGTGTTCATAAGAGGCTGGAGTCCCGAGCGTATCTATAGCCCAGGCAGTGAAGGCGTCTCTGTAGCCAGGCTCACCCCAAGCAAGTCCATGGGCCTCTGGCTGTCAAGAAGGTGGGCACCTCTTTTAAATAAGCTGCCCTTTGTATCGTGGTAGCCAGAAACTTCATCTGGGTTTTCCATAAGATGTTACTAGCTTTTGCTTAGAGCTCAAGGGACTACAGACCCTTGAAGCCAAGCAGTGTGTTCGGTGGAACAGCTTTCAGATTGACTCAGTTCAGTTCAACAAGCATGCATGGAGTATTTTATATGCCAGGAATGGAGCAGAGTACAGGGGATAAAAGCAATTCGTTGATTCCTTCATTCGACAAACATTTCTTGAGCTCTCACCCGGTGCCAGGCACTGTTTAAGTGCTTGGAGCACGCCTGTGAACTAGCTGCAAATGATTCATGCTCTAAAGAAAGCTGGACTCTAGTTGGGGAGCCAGAAACATGAAAACTTAGTTACAGTACAATTCATGCTTGTGGAGATGCACGTAGGAGCTCGGGGGACAGAAGTCCCAGAGCAGGTGACAGTGAGATGTATCTTTGTTGTTCAGTCACTAAGTCATGTCAGATTCTTTGTGACCCCATGGACTGCAGCACGCTAGGCCTTCCTTTCCTATACTTTCTCCCAGAGTTTGCTCAAACTCATGTCCATTTAGTCGGTGATGCCAACCAACCACCTCATCCTCTGTTGTCCCCTTCTCCTCCTGCCCTCAGTCTTTCCCAGCATCAGAGTCTTTTCCAATGAGTCGGCTCTTTGTGTCAGGTGGCCAAAGGATTGGAACTTTAAGAGATATATCTTAAATGTTGTATGAGATTTAAGGGCAGTAAGATGGTCCAGCATAAGTGAAGGCATGGAGTCAAGAGGGAGCCTGATGTCATGGGGAGCTACCAGGAGCAGTTATATTTGCTGTACATAAAGGTCGAGGCAGGAGTTGGGAGCTACTAGAGGGGGCACTGGAAAGCCACTGAATAGCCACATGCAGAGTCTCTTTTGTGATGCTGGAGCCTGGGAGATTAGCCAAGAAGGAGGCTACTGAGATGGTCTAGTTTCCTGTTTTCCACCCTGGTCCTGCTCCAGAAATTATGGACAGTGGAGCAAATAGAATCAGTTGCCAGCAGTTTGAATTTGCTGCCTATTCTGTAGACTTTGAACAGTGTCTATCCTAAATCAGGTGGGTCTTCAAGCCATCAAACAGGTATGTGTAGCATTTGTGAGAGTATAATTTTTGCCCTATTTCCATGCATCAGTTGTTCCAGGACTATCCTAGCTGTGATGAACCAGAGCGGATGGTGCTTGTTAACATCAGAAAAGGATTACCGCACTGTTACTGTAGATTACTGAACTGCTATGTTTCTTCCTGTTATTTTCAAGCAACACTGTGATTGTTTCTCCTCTATGCACTAAGATTGTACTTCCCTGGTGGCTCAGATGGTACCAAATCCATCTGCAATGCAGGAGACCTGGGTTCGATCCCTGGGTCAGGAAGATCTCTTGGAGAAGGAAATGGTAACCCACTCCAGTATTCTTACCTGGAGAATTCCATAGACAGAGGAGCCTGGTGGGCTTCAGTCCATGGGGTTGCAAAGAGTCGGACATGACAGAGGGACTAACACTTTCACTTTCATGCACTGGGATATTATTAAACTTCAGCTCAGTTGCTCAGTCATGTCCGACTCTTTGCGACTCCGTGAATTGCAGCACAACAGGCCTCCCTGTCCATCACCAACTCCCGGAGATCACTCAAACTCATGTCCCTCGAGTTGGTGATGCCATCCAGCTATCTCATCGTCTGTTGTCCCCTTCTCCTCCTGCCCCCAATCCCTCCCAGCATTAGAGTCTTTTCCAATGAGTCAACTCTTCACATGAGGTGGCCAAAGTACTGGAGTTTCAGCTTTAGCATCAGTCCTTCCAATGAACACCCAGGGCTGATCTCCTTCAGAATGGACTGGTTGGATCTCCTTGCAGTCCAAGGGACTCTCAAGAGTCTTCTCCAACACCACAGTTCAAAAGCATCAATTCTTTGGCGCTCAGCTTTCTTCACAGTCCAACTCTCACATCCATGCGTGACCACTGGAAAAACCATAGCCTTGACTAGACAGACCTTAGTCAGCAGAGTAATGTCTCTGCTTTTGAATATTACTAAACTGGTTCATCCAATAAATTAGGGTGAACCTCATTGGTTCATTGATCCCTAATGTGGGACCATTAGGTCCCACATGTGCTAAGTCACTTCAGTCGTGTCCAACTGTTTGCACCCTTATGGACCATAGCCTGCCAGGCTCTTCTGTCAATGGGATTCTCCAGGCAAGCATACTAGAGTAGGTTCTAGTATCTTTGCCATCTCCAGGGGATCTTTGCAACCCAGGGATTGAACCCACATCTCTTACGTCTCCTATTTTGCAGGCAGATCTTTACCATTGAGCTACTGGGGAAGCCCTTGAGAGCCCACATTTTCAAGTTGAAAGAGCTGGCTAGCTTCCATTTGATGAGCACACACTGGCTGTGTGCCTATCACTATAGATAAACTGTCTGCCTCCTCACAGCATTGCAGTTGTAGCTTCCCCATTTTGCAGATATGGAAACTGAGATACACAGAAGCTAAGTGCATTGACCCAGCTGTGAAACATGTTAAGTGGTGCAGGCAGACTTTAAACCCAATTCAGCCACCCCTAAGCCAACACTCACGTCAGTCTAGCCATACCACCTCCCTAGGAGAAAAGTCATACGTGATATATTTTGGTGACATTTCCAATGGGAAAAAAATTAAAATAAATGTCACTGCTCAGAGGGCAATGCCTGGTGTCTGGAAAAGTCTGGCTGCTTTTCTTCTTCAGCTCCAGATTACTGAGGGTGGCCCAACACTCATTTTCTGGAATTATTTTCAGACTCTTGCTTGGGCATTTGCCAAGAAGGGAAGAGACTAATCAGGGCCAGCAAGGCTTTCAGGACAACCATGGTGACAGCAGAAGCAATATCACATAGAAGTCAGCTACCTTAATCCTGTGTCACCGTGAACTCGGTACTAGAATGCCCCTGTGGGAGGTGGTCGACCATTAAATCATTTAACAAATATTTTTTGAGCAGGGACTGAGCTAAGCCCTGAAGATATAGCAGGAAACAAGACAGACATAGGCCTGTCCTCTAGAATCTTTGTTGCTGTTCAGTCTCTAAGTCATGTCTGACTCCTGTGACCCCACGGACTGCAGCACACCAGGCTTCCCAGTTCCGTTCAGTTCAGTCGCCCAGTCGTGTCCGACTCTTTGCGACCCCATGAACTGCAGCACGCCAGGCTTCCCTGTCCATCACCAACTCCCTGAGTTCACTCAGACTCATGTCCATCGAGTCAGTGATGCCATCCAGACATCTCATCCTGGGTCATTCCCTTCTCCTCCTCTCCTCCTGCCCCCAATCCCTCCCAGCATCAGAGTCTTTCCCAGTGAGTCAGCTCTTCACATGAGGTGGCCAAAGTACTGGAGCTTCAGCTTTAGCATCATTCCTTCCAAAGAAATCCCACGGCTGATCTCCTTCAGAATGGACTGGTTCCTGGTCCTTCACCATCTCCCGGAGTTTGCTCAAACTCATGTCCATTGAGTCAGTGATGCCATCCAACCATCTCATCTCCTGTCACTCCCTTCTCCCACCCTCAATTTCTCCCAGCATCAGGGTCTTTCCCAATGAGTCAGTTCTTCACATCAGGTGGCAAAAGTATTGGAGCTTCAGCTTCAGTCCTTCCAATGAATTTTCAGGATGGGTTTCCTTTAAGATGGACTGATTTGATCTCCTTGCTGTCCAAGGGACGTTCAAGATTCTCCTCTCGAACCACAATTCAAAAGCATCAGTTCTTTGGCACTCAGCCTTCTTTATGGCCCAGCTCTCATATCTGTACATGACTACTGGAAAAACCATAGCATTGACTAGATGGACCTTTGTCAGCAAAGTGATATCTCAACTTTTTAATACACTGTCTAGGTTTGTCATAGCTTGAGTCTTACCATCCGTTGAATATGCATGTGAATGGGGCAGGGAGGGGGGCATTAAGGAAGAAAGGAAACAGAATAATGAAACCAGCAAAGCAAGATAACATGAAGCCAGTAGGGACAGTGACTATATTGGTTGAGAGAAGGAGTAGTCAGGCTGGAGAGATGAGCACAAACCAGGCAAGTGGACCAGCATGGAGTCCTGCAGGCTAGGGGAAGCAGGAGCCTTGAGAAAACAGCCAAGGCAATCTGTGACCCCTGGACACAAAGAGCTCTCTAGATGCATTGGGTCAAGGATGCCCAGAATCATGTTTTGTATTAATAGCTAATAGTGCCTGTAATTCTATCGTAGCATCTGATTGTCACTTAGCCAGTGAGAAAGCTGTGTGCGAAATGCCATCTCCATTTCAGAGAAGAAGCTAAAGACTAAGATATTAAGTGACTGGCCCAATGTCATGGACCTAGCTTCCTGCCTCTGAGTTCATTGCTCCACCAGGAAGTTCTGAGTTCCCCCTAGCTGGGATGTCAAGTGATGACAGGGTGACCTTCTGGTGGGGTTGCTGTGGAGTGAACCTCCACCAACTAGGAAGTGAGGGGTGGATAAGACAGTTCTGATTGTGTGGGCCCAGCCTGTAATTGATGAAGCCCAGCATGACTCTGAATGGAGAGCCTTCCTGTTCTCCAGCAGAGTCATACCTGAGCCTCAGCCTCCAGGTGACCCCCAGGTAGGCTATTCTTCCTCCTCCTGCCACGGATGCTCTGATCCTGGCTGAGCCAAACTCCAGCCCCTGGTGAACTGCCTGCTGCCCCATGCATGAAGCCACATGGCTCTGACTGTCTGGTAGGACTGAGCGTGGCAGGGTAGGGGACGCTGATTGGGAAAGGAAGGATTGCCACTGGGGCTCCCGCACCCTCATCCCTCCAGCCAAACCACCTTGGCAGCCTTGGCCTATTTTTCTAACACTCCACAATGGAGATTTATTGCTTTTGCATTGCTTTCCCCAGGCCTTCAAAGATTTATTGGTTTTTAAGTGACAGAATCCCAGAATTGCTTAAAAGATCAATCAAATAGTGACTAGAATCTAATATTCAGCTCCAGCTCTCACACGCCAAGCCTTCTTCCCTCACGCCCCACCTGTCATGCTGATGTATCTGTAGTAACCTTCATGAGAAAGTAACTTGGCCGTGAATTAATCACCCATAATGCAGTCCCGGAAGGGATGCCCAGGGCTGAGCCCCCAGTTCTGGAGCAGACCCTCCTCTGGATCCCCAGCTGGCTTCCTGAGAGCTGTCCTCCACACTCTCACCCTCCACTGTCTCCTTCCTGTCCCATCACTCACTGGGACCCACCCACTCAGCTTCTGCGTCAGCCTTTTTTGGAACGTCCCTGACTGGGGATCGAACCCACACACCCACTGCAGTGGAAGCATGGAGTCTTAGCCACTGGCCTGCCAGGAATCAGCTTCGGGATTAGCTCTTTCTCCTCCCTCTGCCACTGTCCACCCTGTTCTCCTGACCTGCCAGGGCAGCTTTCTGGTCTGCCTGTCATAAGTTCCTCTTCCTTCAGTCTATCCCCTGCAGGGTTTCTGAACTGGTCCTTTAGAAGCACAAATTTCCTGCCTAAAATTCTTAAATGGGTCACTGGCTTCCTACTGCATTAAGTTCAAGCTTCTTAGTACAGAACTCAAGACCCATTCAAGTCTGTTTCTAACCTTCTTGTCTGGCTCTGTTTCCTCTTACCCTGTCCCTTTAATGGGCTTTACTCAACCATGCCATGCTTCCTTCATCATTCTTTCATGAGCTTTTAATTATATTATACATTTGCTTGTATATTTTATTTGGTTTTCTTTCTTATATGCCCCCCACTTGACTGTGAGCTCCAGGAAGCCAAGAAGTTTGACAGTAATAGATCCCTTCCTGGAACAGGGTCTTCCTTTAGTAGGTACTCCAAAAAGAGAGAGAGAGGGAGAAAAAGAGAGTAAGAAAGGGTTGGGAGGGTGGGGTATGGATAAAGAGAGAGACAGAGAAAAGAAAGGTTAAATTCGGCAGTTTGGGTGGTAGCTAGCAGAGGCAGGGTACTGGGATGGTAGAGCTGCACTTCGTGGGCCCTGCTTTTACCTGTCTCCTTGTGTGTGAGGGCACAGTCCAGTACAGCTGCCTGTGATGACCCGGATGCCCTGTGCTTATTGTCTGATAGCCACCACTAGCTACACGTGACTATTAAGCACTTGAAATAGGACTAGTGAAACCAAGGAACTGATTTTTTAAATTTTTTATTTGAATTAAAGAGTCATACATGCTGCCATTTGGATGTGCCGCTCTATAGGGAAGACAAACAGAGAAAGAAGCAATGCAGATGAGCCTGTGTATCTGGTCAGTGGTTTCCATGAGAGTTCAGAGCAGAGCCTTCCATCATTGGCTCCATGAGTTCAGTTGAGAGGAGGGCTTCTTGGAGGCTGTGTTGCCTGAGAACTGCCAGACGAGGGCGAGTTTGACTCGGGAGGAATGGTGTGTACAGGAGCTGAGGTAGAGCCGATGCACGTTAGGTTCAGGGAATGTTGGGCCAGGGCACAGAGATGGAGAATGAGGCAAAGAAGTGGGCAAGAGCCAGGTAAGGACTTCATTCGGGGTTTAGACTTTGTCTTAAAGGATATGGGGAACAGTTTTTGTCCTTCTCTAAGCAGTCAAGCCCTTGTCTGTTCCATGCTATCTGCCGATCATGGCATCCTCCACCTCCCCAACACCCAGGTCAGATCTGCCGCATCCAGGACCATCTCGCATCCTGCTGCAGGATATACCAACCCCACCTTGGGTTCACATGCTGCCTGGCCCCTCCTCAGTCAGGGACTTGCATTTTCAGTCGACCTCTTTGAGGGCAGAAACTGGGTCCCACAGGCTCAGACCTGAGATCTCATGCTCTTCCTACCACAGCTGACATCCCAGATGGAGACAGTGGTGCAGCAGAAGCTCTGGGAATCAGATCCCCTCGTGCGATTGACTTGTTTCATGGCTTGGGGTCGGATTCTGAATTTCTCTGATTCAGGCTGCTTGTAGGTAAAATGAGAAGACCCACATCACAGATGGTTTTAAAGGTCAAATAAGCGAAAGTGCCATTGGTAGTTGTTCAGTTTGCTCCGGGGTTGACCCAGCTGTTGAGACAAGTGGTGGCTGCCGGCCCTGGCTCGGCCATGGCAGGCTTAGTCTCTGAGCCCTGCTACAGTTGGTGCCTGTTTGCTGGGTGCCCTCTAACACTGTATCAGATTCACTGCAGGCGTGTGCTGGTGGGTCTGTGACATGTCAGGGAGCGTGCAGTGGTCTCCAAAAGTGTCACAAAATCCTCAGAATGATTCTCAAAAATGGATTCTCAGTTTTGAGCGCCTTTCAGAAACACCAAATCAATCAGACAGGGCTAGGAGGTCTCAACTACTGAAGGGCCAGCAAAACAAGGGCCAAGAGCAGCGCCCTCAACTTGGAGGCGATACCACTCAGTGTTGTGAAATCAAAGCGAACAGATCCACACCCGCTCAGGAAGGGGAGTAGGGACTCCCTGAGCTGAAAAGTGAAAGTGCTAGTCGCTCAGCTGTGTCTGACTTTTTTCAACCCCATGGATTGTAGCCACCGGGCTTCTCTGCCCATGGAATTCTCCAGGCAAAAGTACTGGAGTATTCTTGCCATTTCCTTCTCCAGGGTATCTTCCCGACCCAGGGATCAAACCCATGTCTCCCTCATCTCAGGCAGATTCTTTACCCTCTGAGCCACCAGGGAAGCATGAGCAGAGACCTTATAGATACTAGGACCAGAGTGGAGACATGGAGTCAAAAACCATGCAGGAGAGATGAGACCAGATCCTGGGAGATGAATGGGGTTTATCTGTTAACTCATCTGTTTATCAGTTCATCAACTAATTAAGCAATAACTGTCTACTTTGAATTTCAACAAAAAACCACATGCCATACCCTGTGCTGAGCACCAGAGACCCAGAAATGAGTGAAACAGGCCCACCAACTGCTGACATGCTAAGGCCAGATACAGCTCTGAACAGTGCCAGTGATACTCACACCAGACTGTTACCAGCTGTAGCTGAGTCTTACGGGGTCCATGTCACCTCACCATCCCACCTCTGATTTCAGCCAACTGAGTTCCACGCAGAGTTATAGGATCCCATCTCCAGCATCAACACCCACCCTTTTGTTGACATCCTTTTGCCACAGTTCCTTCTCCAGAGGCCCATGGATCTGGTTTAGTCTGAGCAAGCAGGTTCAGCTCAGGAATGCAAGTGATTTAATGTTACTGATGCCTCATGCTACAACTTCTGAAGTCCTGTGCTCCTTAGACCTCGGTAACAAGAGAAGCCACTTCAATGAGAAGCCCATGCACTGCAACTAGAAAGACCCAGTGCAGCCAAAAAAAAAAAAAAAAAAATGAAGGTGATGGAGATACAGTTGTTGAGGAGGTAGAATGGGTGAGCCTTGGCGATGACTTCTCTCTGGGGCATGGGATGGGTATAAAGAAAAAGACACTGTCCAGGATGGCTCCCAGGTTTCTGGATTGGGTAAATGGATGGATCATGGTGCCATTCTCTGAGCCAAGGAAAACAGAGGGAGGGAAAGGTCTGTGAGGGACCTGAATGGGGGAGTCAGAAAGCACTTGGGCAAGGACAGGCTGGGACCTGAGGCATGGTCCAGGCAACCTAGGAGGGGCCTGGACCAATGGGGGACCTCCTCCAAGGTCACTGGAACTTGTGGCTCACTTTCCTGGGCTACTTGAGGCATATTGCCCAGAGGGTAGGGCTCTAGCTTGGAGGGTCAGAAGTATGACACACTGAATACTGGGAGACAGTGTAATGTGGCCAATGACTTCTAAGGTCATTGCAAGTTCTCTTCACTGCCCGATGAGAACCCATAATCCAGCTGCCTTTGACAGGTACAGCTACTTAAGACTAGAGATTCTGAAATACACACTGATGAGCTACAGGGCGAACAGGAGTACCAGCCAGCTTTTAAAGAAAGAAGGTGGTTTATTGAGAAGTAAACAGAATAACTGCCAAATGTCCTCTCAGTTCAGTTCAGTCGCTCAGTCCTGTCCGACTCTTTGCGACCCCATGAATCGCAGCATGCCAGGCCTCCCTGTCCATCACCAACTCCCGGAGTTCACTCAGACTCAGGTCCATCGAGTCAGTGATGCCATCCAGCCATCTCATTCTCGGTCGTCCC
>SJYQ01000346.1:496097-516618 GCA_006410935.1 Redunca redunca | reverse complement strand
TAGTTCATGGGGTAGCAAAGAGTCGGACAGGACTGAGCGACTGAACTGAACTGAACTGAGTTAAATTCACCCATTCCAGTCCATTTTAATTCGCAGATTCCTAGAATGTCGACATTCACTTTTGCCATCTCTTGTTTGACCACTTCCAATTTGCTTTGATTCATGGGCCTGACATTCCAGGTTCCTATGCAATATTGCTCTTTACAGCGTCGGACCTTGCTTCTATCACCAGTCACATCCACAGCTGGGTATTTTTTTTGCTTTGGCTCCATCCCTTCATTCTTTCTGGAGTTATTTCTCCACTGATCTCCAGTAGCATATTGGGCACCTACTGACCTGGGGAGTTCCTCTTTCAGTATCCTATCATTTTGCTTTTTCATACTGTTCATGGGGTTCTCAAGGCAAGAATACTGAAGTGGTCTGCCATTCCCTTCTCCAGTGGACCACATTCTGTCAGACCTCTCCACCATGACCCGCCCGTCTTGGGTTGCCCCACAGGGCAAGGGATAACCCCACGCCCAAGGTAAGAGAAACCCAAGTAAGATGGTAGGTGTTGCAAGAGGGCATCAGAGGGCAGACACACTGAAACCATACTCACAGAAAACTAGTCAATCTAATCACACTAGGACCACACCCTTGGCTAACTCAGTGAAACCAAGCCATGCCCGCGGGGCAACCCAAGATGGGTGGGTCAAATTTCCTCTAGGATTCCTTTAATACCCGTGAAGCCCAGAGTGGGATCACGTGAAGCAACCACAGGAGGGTTTTGCCAGTCTATGGAGCTGCAGTGAGCAACATTGGCATCATTACCATCTGATTCTCAGATACCAGCATGCGGTGGCATCCTATTAGGGAGGGGGAATGAAAATTTGGAGGATTTGTTAACATGGGGCAGCCTGAGGCGTTCACGAGTCCCTGTCCACACTGGTAGAGATGAGAAACCCCAGTTATATTTTGAGGCTCTTTCTCTAAACATCTTTTGCTTCACTGAGTTCCCTGCTCTCTGGGCCGCCTCCACCAGGGCCTGGAGATGAGTCCTATGTACGATGTGGGGGGATGGGAAAGAAGCATTACCCTCCAAAGCTGTGAGATTGAGTTCTGCACATAATACCACTTGTTGTCAAGTCTCACAGCCTGCTGGGATTTCATCCCACCAGATTGGGAAAGAGCAGGAGCCACATACAGGAAGCAATGGCCAGAAATAAGGAAAAATGATATAAATGCTGCTGCAGAGCTGTTTCCTATGGGGCTGTCCCACACTCTGAATATGACGGCTAATGGAACATGGAACTGTGATTAAATAGACTTGTAACAAATACTAGTGAAACCACCAAGGAGGCTCCGAGTGTAACCCAGAGCTGCCCTCAGAACAGTCATCCAGGAAAACAACAGGGACAAAAAGGTGCAACTCGAATAGCTGAGGTGGGCTTGCATTCACCTTAGCGTATCCTGATTGCATCACCCCTCTTCTTTGATCAGCTGCTCCCCTGCCCACCTCCCCCTACCCACCCCGCAACCCCCGAATGACCCAGCTTACCAAGAATGAATTGGCTTTGGTGTTACAGGGTTCTGGATCAGTTTCCTTAGGCTCAAACCAAAGAGGGAAGACAGGTGTTTCAGGAGGAATATTTTAAATGGAGCAGGAGCAGTTGCTGGAACATGAAGCACGAAGGAGTGTTCTATTTTGGACCGTCTGCCATCTGGAGAGATGGAAGCAGAGACTGTTACTGGCGTGAGGGAAAGGAGAGTGTGGTTGTCATGTTCACCTCCTACCACAGGCACTATTTAAGTTCTCCCAGAACTGGAGTGCTGGAGAGGCCTCAGAGCAGGGGGCTTAGATTTGGGAATCATTAACATCCAGGTGATATTTAAAGTTTGGGAGGAGTGGAGAGCTTATCTAGGGAGATTGTAGACTGTAAGAAGTGAGGAACACGACAGAACTCTTGTGAAACTCTATCTAGGTACCACCCTGGAGTTGGTGAAGGACTGGTCAAACACATAGAAGAAAAACCAGAGCAGAGTTAAAACATGAAAGCCAAAGGAAGACTAATTTAAAGAAAAGAGACGACTGACATTTTATGATTTGATTTTCTCTAAGTCACAGTGGTTTCCAGTCATTTTGGCACCAGGAACTGGCTTCATGGAAGACAGTTTTTCCATGGAACAGTAAGGTGGGATGGTTTGGGGATGATGTGAATGTCATGTGCATTACCTTCACTGTGCACTTTATTTCTGTTACTGGTTTATGAGTTCCATTTCAGATCATCAGACATTAGATCGTGGAGGTGGGGGACCCCTGCTCTAAGAGGTCCAGTCAGTTTTTACAGTAGAAAAAGAAGAAGGACACATAGCTTGACCAGGACCATGGGAAGAGGAAGATGATGATATCAACAGAAGTGCTTAAAAATGGGCCATATGGTCCAGGCTTGATTAAAAATGCCTATGCAGGTAGATGTGCAAATAATGAAAGTACCGACTGCCAGATGACTTCAATACTATTGAGAATCTGTGCATAGGGTCCAAAGCTGGGAGAGGCTGGAAAGACTAGAAGTGATATTTAGACTGACATATACGCACTGCTCTATGTAAAATAGGTAACTAATAAGGCCATACTGTGTAGAATGGGAAAACTCTACTCAATACTCTATAATGGCTTAGATGGGAAAAGATTCTAAAAAAGAGTGGATATGTGGATATATATAACAGATTCATCACTGACTCAATGGACATGAGTTTGCACAAGCTCTAAGAGATGGTGAAGAACAGGGAAGCCTGGTGTGCTGCAGTCCTTGGGGCCTCAAAGAGTCAGATATGACTGAATGACAACAGTTTCACCTTGCTGTACACCTGAAACTCACACTAACACAACATAGTAAATCAACTATCAGATCAGTTCAGTCGCTCAGTCGTGTCTGACTCTGTGACCCCATGAATCGCAGCACACCAGGCCTCCCTGTCCATTCCCAACTCCTGGAGTTCACTCAGATTCATGTCTATCGAGTCAGTGATGCCATCCAGCCATCTCATCCTCGGTCATCCCCTTCTCCTCCTGCCCCCAATCCCTCCCAGCATCAACTATACTCCAATAAAAATTTTTTTAAAGAATTGATATTTAGAGAATAAGATAATCAAAGTTTCAATAATGGAACCCTGCTGTGGGATGAAGTGGCTTTGAGTCTGACTGTTGGCAGTCACATTAGATAGATGGTAATGGATTCGAGGTGAAGCCGAGTATTTTCAAGAACAAAGAGATCAGGCTATGGAGGACACAGCTATCTAAGTAGATACAGTTCTTATGACGCTAAACCTCCCACCCAGGGGAACTGGTGAGACCTTTCCTAAGAGCAAAAGTGAGTCTGCACGCTGCCTTCTCCTGGGTCTCACTTGTCCTCCAGCCTGTTTTCTGCTGACCTTCACTTCTCACTGTCCTGGTCCCTGTGAAAGTTGGCATCACTGCTTTGTCTCAGACCTTGCACAGCTGATGAGTGATGGCTCTCAGTTTCTCTACCTGCAGTCACCCGAAGGTCAGACTTTCAAGTCAGCCTCCATCAGGTGCATCTCTATAGTCCCATCCCTTAATGCTCTTCTGAGCTAGTGCGTGGATCTGTGCCATGTTAGAATCCAAGGAGGTTTTCTCTCATCCCCAAAGCTTTCTGCTCAATACTTGCTCCTGCTGCCTGCAGCTGCTCAGAGTTGCCTCTTGGCAGCAGTAAGAGGGGTGATCCTGAAAGCCCTGGCTTTTTTAGTAGGACTGGAACTATTTAAAGGATAGAGTCTCCACCATGAGGTAGAAGAAATTTGTACTTATCCCCTTTTACAGTGCAGCCCATCCTTTCCTTGCCTGGCTGCTGGGGGTTTGCTGTTGAGTGCATTTCCACTTGGGTGTAGGCTCACTAAGCAATTGATAAAGGTTATAAATGTATTAAGTAAGTATTCTTGGCCAGAGCAGAGAGTAGCAGTAACACAAGGAGGAATCAAGAGCCAGGGTTCAGACCTACACAGCCCAGCACCATAGCCAAAGCTCCCTGAGGCTATTGAAATTTAAATTAGTTCAAAGTAGACTAAAACTTCAGTGAGTTGCACTATCCACGTTTCAAGTCCTTAGTAGCCAGATGTGGCTAGCAGTTATCGTATTGAGCAGCATTTCCATCATCACAGAAAATTCTCTTTGACTGCATTGCTGTAGACTCTGGGAGGGCTGGTAAAAATAGGTCAGGGCCCATATTTGGTTTCAGACAGACTATTATATTAATGTAGGTATTTGAGACCATTGATAAAGGCCAGGAACCCTGTCATAAGAAATACAAAATATAATGGGGGCTTAGAAGGCAGAAAATATGTCTCCCCAAAACCCAGAGGGGACCTTTGACTGGGCTTACTTACGACCCTGATCTATTAAACTGGACTTCCCAAATTCCACTGTGTCACTCCTGCCTGGGAACAAAGTCTGGGGAATGGTTTAAGCCCAGAGTTTTCAAACTTTATTGGCTAGAAGACTCACCTGGAGAGCTGGTAAATATGAAGATCCTTGCCCATCGCTAGTGGTAGTGAAATCAGACCTGAGAATCAGTGTTTTGAACAAGCTCCCCAGTGATGATTATTCTGCTGGTCGTGAACCACAACTTGAGTACCATCGGTTTAGCCTCTAGGTAGCCCCGGGTATGGAGAAAAGGAAACCAAATACTTTCTTCTCGGGTACCAGTGTTTGTTCATTGTGATAATACAAAGAAGCAGTTCTTTTGCATTTTACTATAGAGTTGCCCCTGTGGGTTTTACAGCTTTTGGAACTCTTATGTCCCTTTTGGTGTATGTTTTAGCATGAAGATAATCAGTTTTCGCTTATAAGAGCTGAACTAGGATTTCTGCCGGCTTACTTCTCAATCCCTGTCCACCGGGGGCTCAAAACACACCCCTGTTTTCTTATGATGATGACAATGACTGGTGTCTGAAATACATATTGTGTTGTTGCATGCTGATAGCATATCTGAATATATCACTTCTGTACAGATATTGGGGCTTAGGTAGAAAATGGTTGTTGGGTAAGACTGAGCATCAGTATCAGAACAAATCTGTATTCTTTTTCAGAAGGCTAGAGCAGCCTGGGAGAAACAAATCCATTTCCAACTTTCACTCTATAAAAAGTTCCATATTTTCTTAGATCAGACAAAATATATTGAGTGCCAAAATGCTGCAGCAATACGGACGCGTCCTCAGCTGGGTTGGAATCTGTATGCATTGTCCCCCCGGGCCAGTTTTGATTATGTTCTTTTTCCTTTTATTGCAGTCAGCAAATCTGAATTTGCTATTGTGGGGAGAGCAAGAAGAGGAAAAAAATGAAGGTTTTTAACCTTCAGAAAGTTCAGAGGTTCAGTCTGAATAAGCACAAAAACTTTTCAGTGTGCTTCTGAATTCCTTGAATTTGCAGAACTGCTCCGAATCCCAAGAGAACTACCTTGCACATAGAATCCAGGCCCCGCTTTGTAGCTAAAAGGCAGAGCTGCAGTTATGAGAGAGGAGCAGAATTAGGGAAAGAGGGAAGAGGAATCAGAGGGGAGAAAAAGAAAAGAGTTTGGTCCCCATCCAGGCTAAGTTTCAGCCTATTCAGTTTCTTCAATTCAAAGCCATCTGCTTCCCACGACTCTCAGATAACGTCTCCCCTGCCAGGACACCCTGTTCCTGCTTAATTGAAATTAGTTTCCAAGAATAGTTGTCCAATGCAGTTTCCAGTGGGGGGACTGTTTTGAAAGTCACAATAGGAGTCGAAGCTCTGGGATGCAGATGTCCACACATGAGCCAGATGTTTGAAAGGCATCCCATGGTCTACAACAGCCTTCACATTTCCCAAGCCAGGAGTTTCCTCAGTGGCCTCTGCCACTCGCAAATGGCTCCTTTGAAACTGCCACCATCTCTCCATCAGGGACCTGTAATCCCACAAGTGTGAAGGGAAACAATCACTTTGATTCAGGTTTAGAGCAATGTGTTTCCCAGGCTTAATTATACCACAGGTATATAAATTACAGAAACATGTTAATGCTCCCATGATTAAAATTATAGAGTGCCTAATTGAAAAAGCATAAACTGAATTGAAGAATTCCTAATTATAGTTTGCTTTGAGGTGTTAATTTCCTCCATAACGAATGTGTAATTTCTTGGAACCTAAACAGGTAGCCTCTTGCATCAGCACGTAGGCTGCAGACAGATGGGATAAGGTTGATTTTTCTGTTCAGAAAGTTGACAGAGGAGGCTTGGTTCGGGGGGAGAGGGTTGAAAGGGAGCTTGGGAAGGAGGTGGAACTATTGAAGGCCATCAGCCAGGTGTGTCTTGTGGACATTGAACCAAGGACTGATGAGCCCCTAGAAAAAAATTTTCCACCTGCTTTTCTCTTTCCAAAGTCTCAGCTATCATCCCAGTTAGTTTTAGTAAATTTTGTGCCTGCAAAATAGTGATTCTTAAAATTTGGTCCAGACCAGTGGTAATATCTGGGAATTTGTTAGAAGTGCAGATACTAGGCCCCACCCCCAATCTATTGAGTAAGGACCTCTATGGATGGAGCCCAGATGCTTGTGTTTTCACAAGACCTCCAGAAGATTCTGATACATGCTAGAGTCTGGGGAGCACAATTCTGAATGGGTCCCAGATAGCCAAAGTCACATCCAGCTGAGCTTTCTTGGGCTCCTTCATTGGATCAAAAGCTGTGATTGGTGGCTTCCCAAGCATTATTTCATTTTATATTCTTAACATCACACTGAAGTAGGAAAAAAAAAATGCTCCTTCTTTCACAGGTGAGAAAATTGAGATCCAGAGAAGTTGGCTTGTCCAGCTCATATTATCTTTGAGAGCTGGAGGCCGTGCCTGTAAGCTCTGATGGAGACTCGGATGCATCATTGTCCATTTTTTTCATTGTTGTGACATAGTTTCCATTCATATCTTTACTGATCAATGCGTTTTCTAAGCACTATAGAGCTGGAGGCAGAACCACTGCTGAGAATGGCTTCTAGGTGAGCCACGACTTTGCTAATGTTGGGTCTGACTGTAACAGGACGAGGAAGGGGCTCCTAAGCATTGGGTTGGCCAAAAAGTTAACTTGAGTTTTTCCATAAAATGTTACAGAAAACCCTCCAAAAAAGTTTTTGGTCAAGTCAATATTTGCAGAAATTGCTGTTAATGGCATAGATTGTTAGGATGCATTCTTCCTGAACAGTGATGTGAATTCTAAGTATGAAAGGCCACAGCTCAAAAAGATACTCCTTGAATTCTGCAGGAACTCTCCTTGCATAATGACCCAAACAGCTGTGAGCCCCCTATTAGTTACTTTGGGGACCCGATGAGTAAGATACGTTCTATCTCCATCTCCTCTGTCCAAACATATTGGTTTTCTCAGGTTTCTGTTTTCTAGTCTAAACAGAATAGGTCAGAGACCTATTCTCTCTCTCTCTCTCTGTGTGTGTGTGTGTGTATTTGCACTGTCATAGGTTTTAACCAATCCACAGCCATCTGAAACAATAAACTTATGTTCCTGGTTTACAGCACTCTATCAGGTTTTTGCACAATTCTTAACCATTCCCATACAGTTGAAAATTTGGTCATTTCTAGTTATTTGTTGTTATAAATAACCCAGCAATAAATATATTTATTCATGCTTTTCTTCTGGTATTGTATCTTTAAATAGGAAAAAAAATCCCCAGGAGTGGAATTACTGAAATAAATAAAATGGAACTAAAATGTATTGAGTGCCTACATTTATATGCCAGGCACTGACAGCCAATTCATATATATTAACCTTTTTCATTCTTTAATTAAAAAACCTCAAAGTAACAAGCACACATAGCTGGGAAATCAAATAATCAAACCATTCTCTGCTCCACATTTTTCAACCCCGTAGTCATGTGCCCCATAGGCAACTGCATTTTAATTCTTTGCTATTTCTTCTGGGAATTGGCAATGTCACTATATAATGTGCTATTCTCAAGTTATTGATTACAGACATTATCTATTTACTTCCCACTATTATAGAAGAGAATTTGGCTGTCTTGAATCATCCAGCTTCCCAGTGTAGTTAGACTCCTGGTTTTAGTTAAATAAATACACAGTAGCTAATTTTATCATTCTGAAAGCAGGCTTCAGTGCCAAGTGATATACAATTTTTATTATAGTATTATATAATTAACTACAAGCTTACTATGTACTCGGCACTATTTTAAGTCCTTTACCTAGATCAACTCAGTTAATTCTAATCAAAACTCTACGAGGTAACAACATACAGTATCCCTGTTTTAAGATGGGAAACTGAAGCACTGAAAGATTAAGTCACTTTCCAAGGTCATCCAGCTAGGAAGTTGCTAATTTGGGATTTGAACACAACCTCTGACTCCAAAGCCTGACTCTTAACCATCATGCTATACTACCTCTTATCACTCTTCCTATTTTGTACACTTTAAAAAAAATTCATTATAGAAGGTACTACTATTCTATTTTTCACAAGCAATAGCTTTATTATTCTACTAATACATTTTCTTTCACAGAGCTCTACCATTTCAGATTTATTATTACTCTTTTTTCTTTGATTTTTTTGTTGTTTTGTTGTTGCTATTGGTGGTGGTGGTGGTCATTTTGTTATATGCCAGCTTTGTTTAGCACTGGTTTGAAATTTCAGCAATCATGATTTTTCCTTTGAAAAGCTATTTACTGTTGTCTGATTTTTTTTTTCTCTCATAGCAGCGATTCTTGCTTATGGAAGCAATCATTTCTTTTCCGAGGATGATGTTTTGATTTGGAGAGTGATAAAGGTTTTATTGACTCCTATATTATCTCTGTTTCCTCTGGAGTCATTGTTTCCTGATTTGAACTGACTACTCTCATTCACGTTGGGACATTTCTCACCTAGTTGGTGAGTCTTGGTAATCAATGTTTAAAAGTAAGGTGTTGTAGAAGTTGAATGGAAGCGATGCTTTGGGGGGTGAAGGCTTTCAAACTCTCCAGAGCTGAAGCCTCCTGTCTCCTTCCAGAGGGGTAGGAGTAAGATATATAGAGGCCCATGTTCCAGGGTTTGATGGTCTCAGGCACAGACTCTTGATCAACACCCTTGTTTTCAGCCCCACATTTCACTTTCACACCCTCTCTGTTTTGTTGCTGCAAAACTGGAATCTCACTTGAGATCCACTGGAGAAATCACCTCCGTTTTTGTTCCCATCTCTTTATAATTTGACTTTCCAGATCCTGCCACAGCAGATACATCTCTTATGACCTTGATCAGTCTTCCAGAATCTTTGTGAGAACTCTCATCCACCAATAGCCCCTCTCCTGCTCTTTAGTTCCTTGTGGATTTATCTGCTTTTTCATCTTTTACTGTCATGTTAGTGGGCTCTTAGGAGACAGAGGAGGTAAATGGAGTGCCTTAAATCTTCCATTTTAACTAGAAGTTCACTTACATTATTACCTAATCCAGTTCTCACAGTAGTCATTTATGGAACATTATTACTGTCTTTGGATTTCCAATATCATTTAAATATTTAAAGGGAGGTCATACAACTTAAGATTCAGAGCCAAAATTCAAATCTGATGCAGATTTTTAGAATCTATACTCTTTCTACTTCCAGGTCATAAAAGTGTTTATAAATCTTGAAAGTCATTGCCAAATTATTTCCCCAGTTTGGTGAGTCAATTTATAGTGCTTCTGGAAGTATATAATCCTGCCAGTTCTACTGTAACATCACCAAGATGGCATATTATAATTATGTTTACTTTTATAGTTCAGTGGGTTTTAAATGGGGACATATTATCATTTTGATTTGAATTTCTTAGTATTCTGGCAAGGCAGAATTTTTCACATGGTTTATACTGTTTACATTTCTTTTTCATGAGTTAACTTTTTAACATTCTTTTCCCATTTACCTATAGAAGTGGTAGTGGTTCTCAACCAGAGTCAGTATGCCCCCAGAGCCAGTGTCTGGAGATACCTCTTTGGCTGTTACAGCTTGGAACTGGGGTCTGCTACTGGCGTCTAGTTAGTTAGTGAAAAGAGCCTCAGATGCTAAATATCCTACAATGTGCAGGACAGCCCCTACAACAGAGGTCATCTGGCTAAAATTCAAATAGTGCCAAGACTGAGAAGCCCTTGAGGATCTTGATAGCACTTCTATTTTTAATTTTTTTATAAAGCATGATTAGATCAGAGATTCTCAATCATTTTAGCTTCAAGATCCCTTTACGTTATTAAAAAATTAAGATCCCTAAGAGCTTTCTGGATTTATCTATTGATATCAATGTGCTCTATTAGAAATTAAAGTTACATTTTAAACATGTCATAATTTTTAAAATAGTAGTAAACTCATTACATGCATCCATATTTTAAAAACAAATTAGAAGAGGTGCATTTTTTTTTCACATTTTTGCCGGTATTTTTTAGTACTTTTAAGACCAACTTGTAGAAGATAAGTAGATTTTATACTTTTAAGACTGACTTATAGAAGATAACTAAATTCTCATATCAGTTATGTATCAATTTATATTTCCTATTGAATGGATATTTTATCTTTGACTTTATTCTTGATGTTTAGTCCTTATTTTGTAATTTTATGCATTGGTCAGCTAAAAAAATTCACTGAATTATAAAAATCTTCTAAATGTTGACGCATTTCATTATATAATATCAAAGCATTTTATTTGCTAATATCACCACCAAATCTCATCAGTAAAGTTTTTAAGTATTGGGAACCTGCCAAATTCACAGTGACAGATAACAAGTTTTCCAAATGATTATTTTCAGCTACAGCTCAGTTATAAACAAATACCATCAGTTTCCCTTAAAATGACACATAAACTTCATTTATTTTGGAGAAGATATTTATCAGATATCCAAATGTGAAAAACCACAATTTTTTAGTCATTCTTTCAAGAAACAACAACCAAAAAGGTGCTTCATTAAAAATATGGCTAGTTTAGCATGTAACTCAAACAGTCACAGAAATGGGTTTTCCTTAAGGAGCCATTGCACTTCAGTAAACAGATGACATGATTTAGGCTTACTTCCTATTGTGTCACAAGAATATTAAAAAGCCATGTACTCAAGCCTCAAAATGAACATTTTTCCTGCTTCATCCAGGATGTTTTTAGGTAAAATTGGCATTTTTGTTTTTTTAGGGCAAATTTTTACTTGTTGGTGAAGAACACAATGACAAGGTAGTTGGGCGCCACCACCTTGATTCATGTGAAGGCACCCACTATTGCATTTGCAAATATCAGCAGAGGAGAAAAGGCAAATAAAATCATATACTATTCAAATCATTTTGATATTGCCACATCACTGAAAGGATCTTAGGGACTTAAGCTTTTGTTCATTTGGGCTTTATCAGTATTAACATGCTCTATTAGAAATTAAAGCTACATTTTAAACATATAATTTTAAAAAGATAATAGTAGAGAGATTCACAGACCACACTTTGAAAACTGCTGATAATATTGTATACAAGGATCTCTTTACCTCACATCACAAATTCAGGGCTAGGCTTCCACAGAAGGGTCTCTGAAATGTGTTGTATGTAAGAATATCTAGCAAGTTTGTGCAAAGTTCATATTTCTAAGTCCTACATGGAAAAATTCTTAGTAGGACTCTGGAATTCACAGGTGGTTCTGTTGTTAGTTGGAGACCTGGCGCCTACAGTTCTCTGCACATAGGTGATTTTCAGCTCGCTGTGTTCCTGCAAATAGCCTCATCAATGGGTTACATTTTCTTATAGGAAAAAGCCTTTAATTGGTATTATAATTCTTCTCTAGCATTTATTTGCCTTATCCCCTATCCTATGCAAGTTATTATGATAAACTTAATGGCTAATTAATAATCATTCTATTTACCTTTTTAGAGCTTAGAAGGGCTTCTTTGAGGATAATTGATTTCAGATGGTCTTATAAAAAAGTGCTTAGAGGATTCTCATCAGTTTCTTTTCCTTAAGCAAATGTCTTTATTGCAAGTAGAGGCATCCAAGGCACCCTATTGATTACTCTTTTAAAAACAGCCTCTGTTGCATCTTCCTCTGTGAAAGCATCACTGTGGGTTTTAGTCGTGAAGTTTGGAGACCGACTCCCTGTGGAAGCTAGCCTTGTTCAACTTAATTTTTTTTTTCCTTTACTCTTTTCACAACATAAAGCAACTCTGGAAAACAACAATGACATTTCAGCTGAGAACTTGGCAGGAGGGTAAAGGGGTTGCTTCCCAGGACATCTGAGGAAGAAGAAAGTATTGGGAAGCCTGGGGTGAGGAAAACAGCCTGACTTTCCAGCAGGGAAATAAAAAGCTTCAGAATGTTTATTAAAAAACACAACAAAATAAAAAAGGAAGATTTTTCAGTTCCCCAAAGTGTTTTATTTCACTTTATGGATTTTCAAAATTTAATATGTAAATATAGTAACCTAAATCTTTTAAAATGAAAATTCTGGTTCAATAGCTCTGGCATGCATGCTTAGTTGCTTGGTCATGTCCAACTCTATGCAGTCCCGTGGACTGTAACCCACCAGACTCCTCCGTCCTTGGGATTTCCCAGGCAAGGAAACTGAAGTCCGTTTTCCAGGGTGTTCTTCCAAACCCAAGGTTCAAACCTGGGACTCCTGCATTGCAGTCAGATTCTTTACCATCTGAACCACCAGGAAAGCTGATCTGGCTTGGGGCCTGAGATTCTGCAGAGCTAACACATTCCTAGGTGATGAGGACACCACTAGTTCATGGGCCAGTAAGTAACAAGATCCTACAGCATTCTGCTTCTAGCAGTCGTTTGTCTGAACACTGTTTACTAGTTAAGTCTGCTTAAAGTTTTCATTTAAGTGAGCCATTAGTATTAGCTATTAAAGCTAGTTGGTCAGTGGTGATTGTAAGTTTTTCTTTATATATTACTGTATATTTGATTGATTTGATACTTTTCAACATGAACCTGGAAAATAACACTTCTGAAGTTAGGTAGGGGTGGAGTATGTTTATCAAAAATTTGAAAGTCACATTCCTCAGCAAGGTAGAAGTGGATTAGGCATGGATCATGCCATGTCACCCATGAGCAAAAATCCATTTGTCAATTAAAAATATGATACAATTTCATTAAACAATTTCATGAATTGTTTAACAATTCATGAATTATTTCTGTTAACAATTTCATGCCTTAGGATTGCTATGAGCACTACAGGGAATAAAGAGGATTTTTGCCCAATTCATAGTATACATCAGTAATTATTAGCTTCCTTTCTGTGGCTTTTTGTTTTGTTTTTCAGAGGAATAAAGCTTTATTTTTTTTCCCCAGTGGAAAAACTATGCTGCAACTAGTGGTAATATATTAAACAATTATTTTCGAAGTTCTTTCATGTTCCTAATTATCTTTGATCCTCATCACAGTAGTGAGGTAGTGAATATAAGTATAACTTTATAGTTTTATTTATTTATTTTATTTTTGGTTACACTGGGTCTTTGTTGCTGGGCATGGGCCTTCTCTGGTTGCAGAGAGGAGGGGCTACTCTCTAGTTGTGTTACTTGGGCTTCTCATGGTGGTGCCTGTTTTTGTTGTGAGCACAGGCTTTAGGGTGCCTGGGCTTTGGTAGTTGTGGCCATGGGCTCAGCAGTTGTGGCCCATGGGCTCTAGAGCACGGACTCAAGAGTTGTACATGGGCTCAGGTGCCTTGCACACCATATGGGGTCTTCCCAAACCAGTGGTGCAACCCCTGCCCCCTGCATTGGCTGGCAGATTCTTAACCACTGGACTACCAGTGAAGCCCTACCATTTTATTTACAATAAAGTTTAATTTAGATTTGTCACAAAAATAATATAAGCTTATAGAAATTATATGGAAAAAAGTAAAGGAAAACGTCATTGTGATCCAACATAAAATATTAGTATTGGGGGTGGAGTTTTTTCATATTTCTTTACCAAATTAAGTGGAACATAGATTTGAGCCTCCCTTACGAAGTTGCATTCTACTTTTGCCTCTATCATAATAACATCACTTTAACATAATAATGATCTTTATTAAGGGACATATTATTTTATTTCTCCAAATTATTAGAAGATTTGCCCCACATTTCTTGAATACTTCTTACTGTACTGCTGACTTGTGACTCTGCCTGGGTGTGTCTGTGTGTTTGTGGATATATCCCACTGTATTCTTGGGCTTCCCAGGTGACATTGGTAGTAAAGAACCCGCCTGCCAATGCAGGAGACGTAAGATATGCAGGCTCAATCTCTGGGTTGGAAGATCCCCTAGAGGAGGGCGTGGCAACCCGCTCCAGTATTCTTGCCTCGAGAATCCCATGGACAGAGGAGCCTAGCGGGCTACAGTCCATGGGGTTGCAAAGAGGAGGGCACGACTGAAGCATCAGCACACATGCACTATATTCTTGGTTTCCCTTCACTGCTCCATTCGGTGTCTCTCTGTTGATCACTGCATCTGTGCCACCCATTTAGTTTACAGTTTTACCAGATATTTTAATATCCGGGCCTCCGAATGATCCTTGTTGTTGCAACTTTTCTTACCTATTTTCACTCTCTTCTGTTTCTCTGTGAGGTTTAAGATAACTTTGTCACTTTGTTCCCTAAATAATCCCCAGTAGAATTTAGTTTTAATTGATTCAAAACTCTTATTACTTAATCTGAAATGGTTACACGAGCATGAGCTTTTCCACCCTGAAAGAGGGCAGGCCTCTTTTCACTCCCAGTCTTCACTGATTCTGAGGAAATCTGCATCATCCCTCCATGCAGATGACATCTGGAGCTACTTGGTTAAAATTGTGGTGTTTTCTGCTATCTTTCCACCATTATGTTTGGTAACTGGGTTTTGCTGGTATTTACGGGAACCTTGTGTATGTGTGTGTGTACATGTAATATCCATTTTGTTTGCTGAAACCTCTTGTGAGTTTCTTTAATTAAATTTTAGTATCTGGTTCACCAGTCTAATAATCACATCATCTGTTAATAATTTTATGTCCTCCTTTCCCAGTTGTAATAGCTCTTATTTTGGTTTTATGTTTTGTTGCATTGGGGGCATTGTTGCCAAATGATGCCAATAGTTGACCTGTCTGTGTTACTGCAACCTCCAAGACTTAGCCTCCAGTAAATTTTCCCATTGTGTGATATTAGTGGTAGATTTGAAGCAGATATTTTTAAACATCATACTAAAAATATCTCTGTTTCACCAGTTGTCTTTGTGCCTGTTTAAATCAGAAAGGGATGTTAAACTATCAAATGCCTTTTCACCATCTATTTATGTGATCATTTTGGTTTTCTGTTTGGCTTTATTTATGTGTTATTTTCCTGGATTTTTTTTTTACTACTAATCTGTACCTGAAGTAAATTATCTGCTTATGGGGAAACGAATTTAATAGCATATTAGAGGAATAATTTGCAACAATTCGAGATGTTACCCCTCTTTTTCTGTCTTATGTAATTGCTTATATAACATGGGAATTATCAGTTGTTGAAAGATTGAAAGAAATCTTTGGAAAAGACATCTGGCTCCAGTGTTGTTTATTCTAATTTTCTTTTTATGGAATACTTAATTAATTTATTGTCATTCTTTTTTGTTTAATAACAAAGGCTTTTCAGATTCTCAAAACAGGTTTGTCTTATCCCATAAGCATTAAACATCATTGTTCTCATTGTAATAGTTCTAAAGAGTATGAAATTGTGGTTTTGATTTCCTATTTGATATGAGAGTTACTTAGGAAAGTTCTTATTTTCCCCAGTTGGAAGTTTTTATTTGTTTAGAATTTTGGTTTAATAATATCTGGTTCTATCTCATACAGAGGTAATAACAGTGTGTTCCTTTTCATGTACAGAGAATTTTTGGATTTTTGTGAGTGCCCCTCATCATTTTGATATTCTGTCCCAAATATTGATTACTTAAGTATAAAATATTATTTCCTCCTCTATCATATTTTCTGAAAGTAGAATTCCTGTTTATTTTTTATTCATATAGTTGGCCATTTCAAATGTACACATACAGAACTTTTTCTTTTTCTCTTTTGTGAATTGTTCTTTTGTTAGGCTTAGAAAGATTTTTTTCAACTCAAGATTGTATTTTTTTTCAAATCTCCAGACTGTTACAAGCATGGCACAATAAATATCCCTGTATCCTTCCCCCAGATTCACCAGTTGTGAACATTTTGTCAGCCCACTTTGTGTCTCTTTTTCTGATCTCTTCAAAGCCTTGCTTGGTTAGCTCTAGTAATCATGACTCTTCAAAGGCTCTAGTTTGTATATCCTCAGAAAAAGTCATTCTTCTCCATATCCACAGTAGAGTCATCACCTTCAGGAAATTGAAAGTTCGGTATCCAATCAAGAATCACACATTGCATTGGACAGCCGTGGCCATCCTGAAATTTTTTAGTAAACACATTTTGAACCATTCAAATGTAATGTAGTTTTTCATGTATGATGAAGCCTTAAATATGGAGGTTTTTTTTTTTCTCATAATTACAGAATTTTCCTAACACTGTTTATTGATAAAATTTTCTCTTTCCCATTGACTTGTATTGCTTCTGTTTCTATAAATAAAATTCACACACACATACACCCCTCTTCCATTTTCTTTTGATCATACTCCAGTACCCATCGTTTAATTATTTTGATAGTTAAATAGTTATCAAAATGCCCATAATATGGGCTATTATCTAGTAGTGATTTTTCACTCATATTCCTTTGTTTAAAAATGGGTTCTTGACTATATTTCCTATTTTAAACAAAGAAACCAAAATAATCCCATTGATATTGTTAAGATTTCAAAATTGAGGTGATCTATATCCTCAGGGCTTCGAATTGTCACCTAACTGACCTCATATTTTATACTATTTACTTTTTCCCAAAGAAAGAAAATATCAATTGGGCAATAATTGACTCTTAACAATATGTGGTGCTTTCATCTAGGACTTAAGCATTTCTGTCCATTTATTCATCTTTAGTTCTGCACAATAATTTAACACCCACTCTGCCAAGCCCTGTGCTGGAGACTAGAGATATTCTTTTGTATCACTTGGTAGAGGTGGGTTTTTTTTTTTCCCTTCCCTTGTCAGTCTGTATATTTCTTTCTTTCTTTTTTAATATTTTATTTATTTTTAATTGATTGATTGGTTTACAGTATTGGCTTGATTCCTGTCATACATCAACATGAATCAACCATTATTTGTGTTATCCTTAGCTGTTTTATAAAGAACTTCTGAAAGGGTTTTTTCCCTTAAGTCTTCCAGCTTGTTTTTCATGGTGTACAGTTTATTTATCTCTATCTTCTATCAAACCACTTTACTGAATTCTTTTATTAATTTTAAAAGTCTTTCACTTGATTCTCTTCAATATATTAGGTCACAGTCATATTATCTACAAATGATGATAAATTGCTTTCCTCTCTAAAATGTATATCTCTTCTGTTTGGTGTCTTATTGCATTGGCCAGAATTACCCCATTTTAGATACAAGTCCTAGAGGTGAAATGATTTGCTCGGCGAGTCAGACAGCTAGTGAGTGGTAAAGCTAGAACTAAAACCTCGCCCTTGCTTTTTTAGTGCAATAAAGGTCACTAAAGCATGGCCATCTATCTAAATATCAGCTAACTGGCCCCATATCTATCCAGTTGCTTTTTGCTCAAGGAAGGTTGACATTTGCAGTGCTTATAGTCCTTTCTCTAAATGACTTAACCTCCTAGATGCATACACAGACACAAAGAGCAGGCATGATGATTATAAATGATACCGAAAAAAATTAAGCAGGGAAGTTTAATAAGCTATAATGTGGTTGGGGTTGCTATTTTATTTTTTATATTTATTTATTTGACTGTGCCAAGTCTTAGTTGCAGCACATGAGATCTTCAGTTGTGCGTGTGGGATCTAGCTCCCAGATCAGGGATAGAACCCAGGCTCCCTGTGCTGGGAGCATAGAGTCTTAGCCAGTGGACCATCTGGGAAATCCCAGGGTTGCTATTTTAAATATGGTGATCATGTATGATTTCACTGGCAGAAGTGAAGAAGCAAACCTTCCAAGGGTTGCATATATCTGAGGGAAGAGCATTTCAGGCATCAAGGGTAGCAAATCGAAGGCCTTGAGATGAGAACATGCCTAGAGGGTGTTCAAGGAATAGCAAAGACATCTCAAAACAGGGCCTTGGAGACATTATAAAGATACTGCGTTTTCCTCTAAGTAAGGCTTCCATGGTGGCTCAGATGGTAAAGAATCTGCAGCAGACCTGGGTTTGATTCCTGGGTCAGGAAGATCCCTTGGAAAGGGAATGGCTACCCACTTCAGTATTCTTGCCTGGAGAATTCCATGGATAGAGGAGCCTGGAGGGCTACAGTTCATGGAGTTGCAAAGAGCTGGATGCGACTGAGGCACTAGCACTCACTCAAGGTGAGTGAGCCTTTGAGCACAGGAGTGTCGTGACCTGGTCATGTTTTTAAAGGGTCACTGCAGCCACTATTTTGAGGTTGCTGGAGGCAAGATTAGAATCAGGAAGACCAGTTGGGAAGCTATGGTAGTAATCCAGTCAAGAGATCATGGGAGCTTGGTAGGGTGATAACTTGGAGATGATGGAAGGGGTCAGATTCTAGATATGTATTGCAGTGAGGACCATGGTAGTTGCTTATGTGTCATATTGCGAATGAGAGAGGACTGATGATTAACAGAAAATACTTGAGGGCCAGGTCTTCTGCATTTTGATGTGAAATATTTCTCCACCCCAGTAAGTACATGCCCAGTTAAAGCTGCTGCTGCTGCTAAGTCGCTTCAGTCGTGTCTGACTCTGTGCGACCCCATGGATGGCAGCCCACCAGGCTCCCGCGTCCCTGGGATTTTCCAGGCAAGAACACTGC
This sequence comes from Redunca redunca, assembly GCA_006410935.1. Lineage (NCBI taxonomy): Eukaryota > Metazoa > Chordata > Mammalia > Artiodactyla > Bovidae > Redunca > Redunca redunca. The sequence continues at coordinate 497,796 of SJYQ01000346.1, read as the reverse complement.
AGTGGTTGCCATTTCCTTCTCCAATGCATGAAAGTGAAAGTCATTCAGTCGTGTCCGACTTTTAGCGACCCCATGGACTGCATTCCACCAGGCTCCTCCTTCCGTGGGATTTTCCAGGCAAGAGTACTGGAATGGGGTGCCATTGCCTTCTCCACAGTTAAAGCTAGTTATACTTTTAAATATTAGAGAAGAAGATATGGCCTGTCACTCTGGCCATCATCAGAAGGGTGTCTGGTTTCTTATTTTAAGATTTCTTTTGGTTTCATTTGATAATAATTAAAACTTAATGTGAACTCTTCAGTTGAATTGTTATGGCCCCTTTACACAACAGGATGGGTTGGCCAAAAAATTCATTTAAGGTTTTGCTTTACCTCTTATCGAAAAACCTGAATGAACTTTTTGGCCAACCCAATATTAAGTCCTCTAAATTTCTACTCAAAGTCCACTTTGGTTAAATTTATTAAGTGCAATTCAGTCACAGGAGATGAGTCCAAAGGAAAAACCAGGCAAATCTTTGTGGTCTAGTTTGATAACACTAATAATTATGCATGCTGCAGTTCAGTTGGCTCTAGCCCACTTTTCTAAACAGCACTTTACTCTTAGAAAGAACTCTGCAGAAACATTGTCTCCTTTAAGCCTTCCTGTAAGCACCCCTCTTCGCAGAATCCTTCCCTGACCAAGTTCCTCCTTCTGTCCTCCCCTCACTGAACTGTACTGAACAGTTAATATGTCTCCCCATCTCAGTCCTGAGCTCCCAGTGCCCAGGGGCCATGCTGCATTCAAATTTTGACCTGCCACACTGTCGTCATGCAGTAAATATCTGATGCATAATTGAGTAAACACATGAAAGGCAGAGTGGGCAGCAGATCACACAGATGTCAGAAGTCAGGGAAGGATGCCCACACACACACTCTGACATTAAGAATGTATTCCTCTCCCCATTTCTTTGCCTTCTCTGATGGCTGTTGTGAATAAGCGAATTATGGACAAAAACATATTCCCAGAGTCTTGAAGTAAAGTTTGGCTAACTAAGACGCGTCCTTGTAAATTTCAGTTTCATAGTTCCGAGTGACCTTAATGTGGGGAATGTAATTGGAAAGCTAGACTCTGTGGGGATTACAAAGCTCATACTTGTTTCTTAGCCCATCTTGTACAATAACAGCAAAGGTTTATCATCGCGTTTTTGTATTAAAATGTGTGCATAGTTGAATGCTAAAGCACAGACTCTTTTGAAGGTGGAAAGACATCCAAGATTATTCAGTCCATTTCCCTCATTTCTTTAACAGCTTTATTGAGGTATAATTTTCATAGCATAAAATTCATTCATTTTTAAGCATGCAATTCAATGATTTTCAGTAAATTTGTAGGGTTGTACAACCATCACCACAGTCTCACTTAAGAACATTTTTATCATACTATAAAATACCCTGTGCCCAAGTGCAGTTGATTCCTGTTCACACCTCCAGTGCCAGGGAAATACTAATCTGAGTAATGTCTCTATAAATTTGCATTTTCTTGACATTTCATATGAATAGAGTCATATAATATGGTCCTTTTCGTCTGGCTTCTCTCATTTAGCATAACGTTTTTGACCTTCAGCCATATTGTAGAGTATCTCAGTAAATTGTTTCTTTTATTGTTTAAAATATTTCATTAGATGAATATATCACATATTATTTATTTAATTGTTTAGATTTAA
>SJYQ01000346.1:481860-493394 GCA_006410935.1 Redunca redunca | reverse complement strand
GAGAAGACTCTTGAGAGTCCCTTGGACTGCAAGGAGATCCAACCAGTCCATTCTGAAGGAGATCAATCCTGGGATTTCTTTGGAAGGACTGATGCTAAAGCTGAAACTCCAGTACTTTGGCCACCTCGTGCAAAGAGTTGATTCATTGGAAAAGACTCTGATGCTGGGAGGGATTGGGGGCAGGAGGAGAAGGGGACGACCCAGGATGAGATGGCTGGATGGCATCATGGACTCGATGGACATGAGTCTGAGTGAACTCCAGGAGATGGTGATGGACAGGGAGGCCTGGCGTGCTGCGATTCATGGGGTCGCAAAGAGTCGGACAGGACTGAGCGACTGAACTGAACTGAATGGATCATTATGTATGTTGGATGAGAGCATCATACATACAATTTACAAATATTTTCTCTCAATGTGTAGCTTGCCTTTTCATTTGTTGAATAGCACCTTCTGAAACCAATTTTTTTTTAAATCTGATGATATCCAATTGATCTTTCCCTCCCTTCATTAGCAGATCATACTTCTGGTGTTGTACTCACACACCTTTCCATAATCCAAGGTCATGAAAATGTTCTCCTATGTTTTCTCCTAGAGAATTTATAACTTTAGCTTTTACAGTTAGGGTTATGATGTGTTCTCTCTGTTTTTGTGTATAATGTGAACTTTTAATTTTTTGTGAGCAAGGTTTTTTTTTACTGTATAGATTATTATGTTGTGTTAATTACTGCTATACAGAGAAATGTTTAATGTGAATTTAAGTTTAGATTCTTGCGTGTGGATAGTCGGTTGACCTAGCATCATTAGCTTAAAAGATTATCCCTCTATTGTCAAATTGTCTTGGAATTTTTGTCAGAAATCAACTTACCATGGATGGATTCAACCTCTGACTAGAGAAGCCTCTTCCCTGGGTAGAGAAAGGGCCTCACAGGATATGTCTGTGCTGGAGTCATGGTCTGAAAGGATGTTGGTACCCCTCAGTGGTGAGTGGTCAGAGAAGCATGAGTCATCATCTAACCTGCCAGTCTGAACAGCGGAAGAGGCACTGGGGTCCAGCGGCATGATTCTCTGAAGTTTGCAGAGGTGCCTACAGGTTTTGCTTTTAAAGGCATCTAAGACACCGTGTCCTCTAAGAGCTGGGGTCCTGGATCTGGGACCAGAGTAGAGGTGTCTTGTTGAGACATTGATACTACGATACACAAGTTTCCAGCGAGCCTGGGTCTTCTGAAAAGTCAAGGAAGGAGATGGGTGTGGGTTGTCAGTCATACTAGAAAGAGGATGAATGATGGACTTTAAAGGTGAGGAGATGAAAAGGGGTGCAGATGAGCCTTGGCCTTACGCTTTGAGATGAAGCTACAGCCCAGGTTTCAGGTCCTGTAAGAAGAGACCCTTAGGAAAAATTAGGAAGAAAATATGGTCATCAGTGTCCACCTTCTCATTGAGAGAAACAGAGAAGGTGTCGCAGGAGGGGAGACGTGAGTAAATGTGAGGTGAGCATAGAATAAGAAGAATATGTTATTCTGTCATACTCCCCGGGATTTTCTACTTAAAAAATAAAATCCTTTCTCTTTACAAACAATTCTGAATAGTTTATTCCAACCCTAGAGATATGACTGTGGGAGGTGTTCTCATTTAGGTGTGATTTAATCATCCCCAGCACACCTAAAAGAGCTTCAATAAATATGTTTTCAAGAGAATGATGATGAGAGTGAACTTAGCACAGAAACACAAATAATGCCCACTCTTTTGATTCTTTCCCCAACCTATTCCTTTAAAGCATGTGTGTCAGGGGAAGGAAGGTTGCTTAGTTCGCGTGACCGACCGTTTCTTCCCTTCCTCCTGTTTAATCAGAGCTCCCAGATCTTTCAGAGAGGCTAGATTCCTGGCAGAAAGATTTATATGACAAAATAGTTTACAGCTTTCTGGCTGCAATTGCACATTTGCCTCTGGATGGACAAGCTGCAGACACAGTGGGCCTCAGGGAGCTGCTGGCTGTGCTCTGGCACATTAATCCCAATTGTATGGAAACCGTATGTTGACAACACGGTTTAACCCAAAAAAAATATCCTTTGCTAGCCTTTGTGATTTCAGAGGAGGCTGGGTGAGATGGAGCGGTGCAACTTCAGCCGCCGAGCAAAACAAACACACAAAATGCTTGCAAGGCCCTCTCTCCGTTTTGTTGGCTTATGGAATAGGAAGGAAAATAGAGGAAAGGAAAGGATACTGAACTATGCATTGAGAGTCCGGGTTCTCTACTTTTGCTGCAGTTTGACACTCATGGGGCACCCTGCCTTGCAGCCTCAGCACCCTCGTCTCTAGTCTGGCTGCTGAGTTTGGTTGAATTGACAAGTGAGTCCTCAGTAATCAGATTGGTGGAGAGGAAGGGGCAGTGGGGTTGCTGACTAACCCCTGGAGAGATGATGTGCCTCTCTCCCTAGCCTACACATTTGGCTGACAGTTGGTGTTTGATAAAGACTTGGGCATCTCTCTTCACACATTAACAGCTTCTTACATCCTTCTAAGTTGAAGGAAATGTGCACGATCACTAGACAGGAGCTCAGAGGAATCACTTCCTCTTGAATTGGTTTTCTACATTCCGTCAGATTGGGTTTCAGGCTTCTTTTCAATTTAGTTCAGTTTGGCCCACTTGAACAAATATTCACTGATCAGCACACAGGTATTAGGCAATCTGCAGAGCAGTGTATGGACAGAGAGAGAGTGAAGCAGAGATAAGTAAGCCACAGCTGCCACTATCTTAAAGGTCACTGTCCAGCCAGAGAAACAGCAGCTCCAAGCTCACATTATTGCTGTCCCAGGCAGACAGCCATTAATCAGTGGTAGGAGAGTTGATAGGGGGGAAGTCATTCACATTTGGAAGATCTCGACCTGCTGCATGGAGGAGATGAAAGACATGCTCAGCCTTTAGAGAAAGGCTTCCACAGGCAGAAGTGGGTAGAATGAGAGGGGACTGCAGGTAGGGGAAGCACCAGCTGGTGATGGCATGGGATAGGATCCAAAGGATGTTTGTGCAGCAGCAGGGGTTCTGAGCAGCTGCAGCCAGGGGCCTACCTACCATAAGACTCTTTGAGAAGTAGTTTACAAACCAGACACAAAGTGCCCCCAAGTGCCAGGATGAGGAATCTAGACTGTATCGTTCGGATAATGGAGAGCCTGTGAAAGTGCTTGAAGAGTGACACTGTTTATGTTTAGGGAGGTCAGCGGATTGACTGGTGAGTTGATCACATAGAGGCAAAGAGACCTGCTATGTTCAGCTAAGAGATGGGGAAGTGCCCCACCTCTACAGTATAATGGGAGGAGAACAAAGGGGAAGGGCAGGTGCAAATTGCTGATGTCAAGTCAACAGAGCTTGCTGATTAGAGGAGCAGAGTGAAAACCAAGGAGGTAGGAAATGAGGATGAGCCCCCAGAATCGAGATCTAGCCACTTGATGGACAGTGCTCCCCTCACTAAGGAAAGAAATGGAGGAGGAGGAACATGCAGGTTTGGAGGGGTTGAAAGTGAGTTGCATTTGGGGCATACCCACTGTGAACCAGCCCTTTGGAACATCTAAATGGAGAACTATTTCTGTAAAGCAGCAGGTTTAGAAGTCTGAAACTCTGGAGGGAGGTTTCAGTCATAGAAGTGATGATGGTAAATAAATTCATCCCTCCAGAGAGTTGCTCATCTGCCTCTCCTCTTTCCTCTTCAGTGTTTATCAGCTGGTTGTCAAGGAGGAGCGACTTCAGAAGTCACGGAGGGCAGCTGACATCATCGAGTGCTTTTCAGTGCCCGTGAGCTACAGGAACGCCTCCAGCCTTGATTCTCTGCACTACTTTGCTGCCGAATTGAAGCCTGCCAACCTGCCTGTCACCCAGCCATTCACAGTGGGTGACAACAAGACATACAATGGCTACTGGAACCCTCCTCTTTCTCCTCTGAAAAGCTACAGCATCTACTTCCAGGCCCTCAGCAAAGCAAACGGAGTGAGTATGGCCAAACAGAGGCCATTTCTTGCCTTGTTTTCCCATTCTTAAATGAGAAGGCAGCATTGCTTTAGAGAGAGGTTGACATATTAAGGCCCATGGACCAAAGCATCCAGATCAGCCTTTTGTTGGGCAGAGGGGGTTGTTTTTTTTAATACGGTGATGCCTGTTCATTTTCATAGTGTATGGCTGCTCTGATGCTACCGCAGTACACTTGAGTAATTGCAACAGAGATTACTTTGCCGCCTGAAGTATTTACTCGGTGACCCTTTACAGAAAACGTTCTCAGACAGCTGAATTAGAGGACAGAAAGGTGTTTCACTTGGGCAAATCATATTCAGATCTGAGTCTTAATTTTCTCATCTATAAAATACCTATAAATGTGATTTCTATGAATGCCCTAAACATACATACTTTAGTTAATCAGTGACTACTAACCCCTTTCTCATTGCTATTAGTCACATTAGAAAATATTTTTCTCCCAAAGACAAGGTAACCTTTTCTATGTCAGTTTTTTTTTGTTGTTGTTGTTGTTGTTAATAAGAGGTGTCAGTCATAACATCAGAAGATCACAGGGCTGGAGAGAATCTGAAAGGTCATCCAGTATCTCCCTCCCTTCCCCTACACACAAGACCGTGCTTCAGTCAACACAACAATATCACAGTTAACAGATGTTGTGTTTATTCCTTTTTTTAAAATTGAAGTATAGTTGATTTTCATGTTATTTTCTTGTATACAGCAAAGTGATTCAGTAACACACACACACATATATTCAGTTATATATACATATATTTTTCATATTCTTTTGCATTATGGTTTATTACAGGATGTTGAATCTAGTTCCCTGTGCTATATAGTAGGACCTTGTTGTTTATTTGTCTTTTATATAACAGTTTGCATATGTTAATACCAAACTTCTCATTTATCCTTCTCCTACCCTTTTTCCCCTTAGTAACCATAAGTGTGTTCATAAGTGTGTTCTTTATGTCTGTGGGTTGATTTCTATTTTGTAAATAAGTTCATTTGATCATTTTTTTTGATTCCGCATATAAATGTTATATGGAATTTGTCTTTCTCTGCCCGACTTCACTTAGTGTGATAATCTGTGGGTCCGTCCATGTAGCTGCAGACGGCGTTATACCATTCTTTTCTTGGCTGAGTGGTATTCCATTGTGTGCGCACCACGTCTTCTCTACCCATTCAGCTGTCCGTGGGCATTTAGGTTGCTGCCATGTCTTGGCTACTGTAATGTGCTGCTGTCAACATTAGGATGTATGTATCTTTTCAGATTAAGGTTTTCTCAGGAAATATGCCCAGGAGTGGAGTTGCTGGATCATATGGCAACTCTACTTTTAGTTTTTTTAAGGAACCTCCATAATATTCTACACAGTAGCTGCACCAATTTACGTTCCCACCAGCGACATAGGAGGGTTCCCTTTCTTCCACACCCTTCCCAGCATCTGTTATTTGATGATGTCAGTGCTTATTCTTGAATAACTCCAGTAACAAATAACTTACTTTTTTATATGGTAACTTGCTAATCTTTGTGGGGGCTGTGGCTGAGGGCTTTTTTTTTTTTAACTGACTTAAGTATATCTTTTATTATAGCTTCTACCCATTGCTCTTAATCCATACTTTTAGGACCCAGTAGAGCCAATGCAATCACCTTCTTAGGTGGTATTTTTTTCCATTCACTTCTCCTCTAGACACATACAAACCCATCTGGTCTTATGTTCTGCAAGCTAACTATCTTTAGTTCCTTGTACTCAAGTATTTTCTGCCTATGATGTTTTTATGGACATCTTCCAGGTTGCCATATTTCATTCAGCAGATATATAATGAACAGTGACATATGCTAAGCCCTGTAGTTCATATTAAGATTATGTAGTATGTGCCCTCGAAGAGCTTCTAGAATCATAAGGGAATCTGGTATGTGTCATGTTCCACAGTGTGTCTGGAGAAGTGAGAAGCTCACTGGGGTAGAAAAAAACTGAAACAAAAGCAAAATTTGTTGTTGAAGTTCTTAGAGAATAGCTTGTGTTGGTGCAGGGTGGCCAAGATAGTCTAGTCTGTTAGTGGCAGTCGTTACATTATGAGAAACCTGGATTGAGAAACGACTTCACATTTAAAATGTCCATATAACCATTTATAGATTCCACACTGGTATTTCATTTCTGCATTCATTACTGGTTCAAGGAACATTCCTCACAGAGAGTATAAAACTACAAAAAGAAGCTGCCAGACTGCCTTGCACCTGGGATCTGGCCTCTTCAGACAACGCTCTGATGTACTGAGGAGGAAGAAGTCAAGATGGCCAGAAGCCTCTGGGAGCCCATCTCTGTATCTCATATTAGCCAGTTTTTTGGCTCAGCACAGCCCTAACAAAGAGTGGCTTTCCCTGCTCTTGGCAACATATCAAGAAGTGCTGTTGGGTTTCCATGCTGTGGAACAGAGTCATAGCTGCATTCACGCCACCTGCTATCACATTCCTCCCAAGAGTCTCCTAAAATCCCAACAACAGACCAAGTCTACAGAACCTAGGAAACTGGACCCCAGGAGCAGTTTCTCCAACCTGAGCATGGTAGGTCCTAGAAGAGCAGCAGATGAGAAAGGAGGAATATTGGAGGTCTTGCTCCCCAGAGGTCATACAGTAGATTCCCTTTCTAAAAAGGCTACTTTATTTTGGCTGTGCTGGGTCTTCTGCACAGGCTTTTCCTCTACTTGTGACAAGTAGGGGATACTCTCTAGTTGTAGTGCGTGAGCTTCTCATTGTGGTCGTTTCTGTTGCTGTGGAGCACTGGCTCTAGGCGGCCAGGCTTCAGCTGTTGCAGTGTGTGGTCTCTAGAGCAAAGGCTCAGTAGTTGTGCCACATGGCCTTAGTTGCTCTGAGACATGTGGTATCTTCCTGGACCACAGATCGAACCTGTGTCTCCTGCACTGGCAGGTGGATTCTTTACCACTGAGCCACCAGGGAAGCCCTAGACTCCCCTTTTCAAGACATGAGGGTTTGTCTTTAGGGCAAAAAGTCACCCCACTCTGAAGCTATCTAAGAGGCAGTTTCTACTTCCTGGTTCCAAGATAAACACAATCATTTAGTTACTCATGCCTTTGATCCCACACCATGTGTACCCTCATCTGGGACCTAAGATTGGCTGCAGTGAAGCCTGAACAGGAGTAGAACTGGATGGTTGCTTATTCCAGGAGTCTTAAGGGTGTAGTTGGCCTCACAGGAACAGAGAGGGAAAAGCTGTGGGAGCTGGGCACTCAGAGTATTGTATCTTTCTAGCAAGAGAAAAACTACGCACCATTTCAAATTATTGCATAGTATTAACTTTTACTGAAAAGAGTTGGGTGAAAGAGACATAGGCACAGGAAAGTCGTCCTCAGTCTGACAGGTCNAACACAATCATTTAGTTACTCATGCCTTTGATCCCACACCATGTGTACCCTCATCTGGGACCTAAGATTGGCTGCAGTGAAGCCTGAACAGGAGTAGAACTGGATGGTTGCTTATTCCAGGAGTCTTGAGGGTGTAGTTGGCCTCACAGGAACAGAGAGGGAAAAGCTGTGGGAGCTGGGCACTCAGAGTATTGTATCTTTCTAGCAAGAGAAAAACTACGCACCATTTCAAATTATTGCATAGTATTAACTTTTACTGAAAAGAGTTGGGTGAAAGAGACATAGGCACAGGAAAGGCATCCTCAGTCTGACAGGTCTCTGCTTGGCCCTTCAGCTCTTGCTCCATATCATAAAGGGGAGCAGACACTGCCGTTAAGCCTGGAGGATTTTTGAGGAGAAACTTGATAACCTGCAAATTCCTTATCAGTCAAGTTGTTGCTCTTGTGTAAACGCATCACAAAGACATTCTCACCGTCCAGAGGCTCCCACCAGCCCTGCTTCTATAAAATCATACAGACAGTAGGTGACCAAGCAATGAATCAAAATAAAGAAATTGCAAAGAGAGAAATATGAAATAAAAAGACATGCAGTGAGCCTGGAAACTAATTAAATATCATATTAATGCTAAAATAATTGTTCTGAACACATTGCAAAGAGGTTAATATTAAAAGATGATTGCTTAAAGAGAAGATATAAAAAATGTACAGCTGTTATCTGGGGCTGTAATTCACTCTTGTGTCAACAAAAACTGAGAAAGAGTTGAAGAATTGATGAATGTAAATAAAAATCTGCTAATTTTCCCACTTTGGACAGGATGGAATAAATAATAACTACTTTATTTTTGATACCAAGGTTTTTTTAAAGTATTCTTTTTTAAAACATAAAGGCAGCCTTCCAATCTATCATAGAAAGCCAGAAAACAGCAATCTACAAAGAAAAGGGAAGAAACAAAGGAAACTATAAGTAAACATGAAAATCAGTGACTATAAAGCAAGCCAGAAAACAGAAGCACTCTATTTGATTTTTTTAAACTGATGCTTTGCTCTCTTCATGAAGGGGTAAAATGTCTTGAGTCAAGTAAAAACCAGAATTCAGAAAATCTATATCTCTAGAAGATTAAAAACAAAGGTTAGGGCAAAGTTATATTACATTAAAATGAATTAAAGGAAAGCAGAAATGGCCATTTGTTGCAGGATGGTTGTGGGCAAGGTTGAATGATTTACTATCAATCAATTTCATTGCTTCCATTTCCATCTAAAGTTTCAGTGAGAACATCAGAACAGGATAAGAGAATTTTAGGGACCATATATATTTATTCTATGAATATTAAGGACAGTTTTTCAGCTTAGCAGAGTGGCTTGATATTTAGCCTTTACAGTCAGACTACGTACACATAAAACCCTTGTAACTGTGCGACTTTTAAGTTAATTAGATATGATTGATTAACTAAGTAAACATCTAGCAAGCACAATATGTGCCCCGCCAAAAGGCACTTTTGTCTCTGAGTGCTTGGAATAAAGCAGTGAGCCAAACAGATGAAGAAATCCCTACCCTCATAGCAGTTATCTTCTAGTAGGGAAGAGAGAGAGAGAGAGGGAGGGAAGGAGGGAGGGAGAAGTAAAATAATATGTCAGATTATTAGGTTTAGAAATGTGGAGGTCACTCCTTTAATCTTAACTATTATTAGGATGAGAGTAAAGACACTTGGTAAACTGCACAGTGAACTATGTCCATGTGAAATGATTCAGTCCAGTCCTGCAGACGCTATGGAGAGTCCCAGTATTATGTCCGTTATGAGACAAGGTACTCAGAGTCCTCCCAGCCGCTTTCCCTTTAATATACAGTGAATTGTTTACAGGCACTTAGGTTGGATCACATTAGTAATACCTCACTTGCCTATCTATGCTTTCTTACAAATATTAATAGCAAAGGGCAGTGCCAGCTGTTGAAGCACTGTCCTCGGTGCTGAATTTCCAGCCCCTGCCTTAGGAATTAGGCCATATTGTAACCATTTGTTTTGGGTACAACCATTACAAATCTATAGCACTTTGGAATTGGATGATTTTGAAGTGTCATCTTATGTACACCAGAAGCCAACACAGAAATCTCTAATAAAATGTTCTTGGCAAGGCATTATATAGCCTCAGCTTGACCACTGCAATTCTTTGGAGGAAAAACTTGCTTCCTTTGTTAAACAAGTACAATAGTTAGAACTTTCTCCTTTCTGTAAAGCCAAATTCTGTCTCCTTAACTCTATAGTCTTGGACACTTGTATTGATTTGAACAAATCAAATTGTTCTTTACCATGTCAGCCTTTTGGAGAAAATATGCCCGTATTAACCAGAATCCCTGTCCACCCAGACCATCTTGCAGTGATATTTAATATGCAGTTACTTCTATTTCTCATATACTATGATTTCTGTACCTCTTTCATTCTGTTTATCTCTTCTGTTCTCTCATAGACAGACTCCTTTTTACAATGCTCTCCATGGAAGGAATGCCCAGGACCTCGCAATGCCCTCCAGATATAGTTAAACCATGCTCGCCACATTTCAACTACCTTTTCTCCCTTGAACCATTTTCTAAGACACTATTTCTCATACATTCCAAGATATTTTCCTCACTCCAGGGGTCTCACACAGGCTGTTATTTTATCCTAGACTCTCTTCTTCATTCTTTGAAGAACAAGGACCTTTTCAGTTTTCAGGTCTCATCTTCAGTGTCATATCCTCTGGGAACTTTCCAACTGTATTATCTAAGAACCATCCACATCAGCCCTCACTATTTGTTGACCTGTTCTTTACAACACTGTGTGTATTTTTAATTGCACTTGTTTGTGTTTGTCTGTTTGTTTGCAGTGCATGCCTCTCTCATTAGACTTAGAGCTCCAGGAAGTAGGAGCTCTTGTTTGCTGTTGTATTCTCCATAATGAGTACAGTATTTAACACATAGTATAACAGTCATCATTTGATGAATGGATGAGAGTACAAACTGTTTCTTGTTGTCTGTGAGTCTCAGTTTCCTCATTTATAAAATTGAAATCGCAATACACACTTCACACAGTCATTTCAAAGATTAAATGAGAAATGGTCTCGAATACTGAAAGGCACCAAGTAAGTGTGAGTCAAGTCTGAATTTCCATTCAGTGTAGCATGAGAGAGATGGCTCAGAGCTATTTTCCCCATAGCCAGATGAGCCATAAAGGACCTTCCTTCCATCATAGCAGTAATACTTTGCCCAGCTGTCTCATTTCCCAAGCTTCAGGCTCCTGGGCAGCCTCGATTTCCTCCAAATCTTCCCAATGGTACCCCAGAGTAGCTGTCTCGGCTGTAAACAGCGGGTGGGTGCAGTTTTACATTGTTTCTTTCCCACTCTTCCCAGAATGAGGTCTGCTGAATCCACTGTTCTCTGCATCCCCACCACCATTAGCCATGATTGTGAAGTTGAAAGGACCATAATTAACAGTTGAATGCAAAACAAGTGTGGCAAATTCATGCAAATATCCTTCAGAAGCCCCCATTTTTGGGGCAGTGCTGGTATGCCTGTTCTGTTTATGCAGAGAGAAGACTCTTTCCTTGCTAATCCTTTTCATCGTGCAGGGGCATATTTAACCTGCATGATGCCTCTGCCAAATGGTGAGCTAAATAAGAGAAGTGGGAAGTAGAAGGGTGATCATTCTCTATGTCTCATTTCCTCTTCCAGCTCCTGAACTCTTGAGAGCAGTTGGAAGGCAGATGCTATTCTGAATGAGTCCTTGTGTTTGCGGTATAATCACATTATAATAGTTGGGATGATCCAGGTAGAGCTGGGTTAGGAAAAATTCTCTCTCTGAATGAATTGGAAGAAACCATATTTAGTTGTGTCCACGCCCTGTTAAACTAATATTGGCACATGGGTGGTTTTAGTGAGGCACAGGATAGAAAGAAGATCAGGCAGCAGACAGGCTTAGCTTTGAGTTATGGTTGTTCCCAGATGTGTGAACTTGAGCTGGTTTCTTAGCATCCCAAGATATATAATATGATTAATGACATACCTCCCCCAAATGTGGGGAGAGTAAATGAGACAATACATATAATGCATCCATGACAGTTGTTGTAGTTCTGATTCTCTCTTTCTTTTTCACTGCTTTCCTAAAGCTCCATCTTGGGCGGGGGTG
>SJYQ01000346.1:453974-473429 GCA_006410935.1 Redunca redunca | reverse complement strand
CTCCTGTTTTCTTTCTTTTCTAGATGAAAATTTATATTTTTTCATTCTTTCATTTTACTGATATTACTTAGTCACCACTTTAAATGGTTTTTATAAATTCCAATATGTAGCGTTTTCATCATTTTGCTTAAAAATATTTAAATTTTTGTTTACAATTTCCCCGTTCACCTAGAAGTTAGCCAAAAGAAATTATTTTGTGAATTTCCAGGTGGATGGACCTATTTAGGTTTTCTTTTTTTTATACTCTTAATTATCACTTCATTATATTATATCCATGGAATATTTCTTAAAATACTTGTATTTTATTCAATGTAGCAGTGCTTTCTTAATTAGCTGATATATGGTAAGTTTTCTGAATGCTTCATAAGCTCATAAGGAGAAGGCTTTTCTCTGTTATCAGGCTGTAGGGTTTGACTCATAGCCACAAGATCTGCTTAATTATTTTAGCTCTCTGTATCCTTGCCTTTTTATTTTGCCACTTGATCTGTCTTATATTGACAGTAGTCTTTTATTCTTGTATCTTCTGTAGTTTTTACTTCATCAGTTAAGTTTAGTCACTCAGTCGTGTCTCTTTGTGACCCCATGGACTATAGCACGCCAGGCCTCCCTGTCCATCACCAGCTCCCAGAGCTTGCTCAAACTCATGTCCATCGAGTTGGTGATGCCATCCAACCATCTCATCCTCTGTCACCCCCTTCTTCTCCTTTTACTTCATAAAGGTGATCATTGTGGCTTTTGGTGCATAGATTCTTATGCCTGCTACTTTTTTTGTTAATTGTGGATTTAACAGTAAAGTGTTCTTTGTTTTATATCTATATATATATGCTTTTTAAATTGCATTTTATAACTCTGATATCAGGATCACTGCTATAGCTTTCTTTTGTTCATTTGTTTATTCTTTCTTTTTTTGCCATTTATACTTTCTCTCATTCCTTTATTGTTGCCTTTCAGAATGACTTTGTTTTAGATATGAAAGTGAAATAGAAAGTGTTAGTCTCTGAGTCATGCCAGACTATTTGTGACCCCACGGTCTGTAGCCTGCCAGGCTCCTCTGTCCACAGAATTCTCCAGGCAAGAATATTGATAGCCATTCCCTTCTCCAGGGGATCTTCCCAACCCAAGCACTGAACCCAGGTCTCCTGCATTGCAGGCAGATTCTTTACTGTCTGAGCCACCAGGGAAGCCCTTTATATACCAGATAGTTGGGTCTTGCTTTATGAGACCTTTGAAATCTTTCCCATGCAACTGTATGGGTTAAACCCATTCACGTTTGTTGATGTGACTGATATGTTTGGTTTCAAATCTATCACATATTCTTTATGTCATAATTTACTATGTTAATTTTGTAATTCTTGCTGATGTGTTTTCCTCTTTTATTTTAAAATTTCTTTTGATGTTTAGAAAGCTTTTTATTTTTGTTCTAATAGTTATCTTTTTTCTTATACTTTTCAATGTGTTTTATCCTTTCTTATTTAACCTCTTCCTGCCAGCATTATTGAGGTGTAATTAAAAAATAAGGATTGTGTATATTTAAGATATACAACATGATGGACATTATGGTTTGTTTTGGATTCTTTTCGAAGTACAGTTGATTTATAATATTATATTAGTTTCAGGTGTACAGCATAGTGATTCATTGTTTTTGAAGATTATACTCCATTATAAGTTATTATAAAATAATTGCTGTAATTCCCTGAGCTATACAGTATATCCTTGTTGCTCATCTATTTTATTCATAGTAGTTAGTATCTGTTAATCCCATACCCCTAATTTGTCCCTTTACCCTTCCTTCCATTGTGAAATGATTGCCATAATCACGCTAATTAACAAATTCATCACCTCTCATAGTCACCATTGTGTGTGGTGAGAGTACTTAAGATCTACTCTCTTAGCAAATTCCAAGTATGAAAAGCAAGTAATATACAAACCTCCAGAACTTGTGCATCCCCGTTAACTCTTGGATCAGCATCTCCCCATTTCCTCTACGCTCTGGCCACTGCAACCACCACTCTCTGCTTTTGTATGTTCAACCTTCCCCAGTTCCACAAAGAAGTGAAATCATACAGTATTTGTTCTCCTGTGTCTGTCTTGTTTCACTCAGTCTAGTGTCCTCTGGGTTCATCCATGTTGTTGCAAATAACAGGTTCTCCTACTTTTTAAGGTCATTAATAGTCTATCTGTATATACGACATTATCTTTTCCCAGGTCCTAACTGCCCCATGCTGTTCATCCGTGCTGATCCGCTCAGTTTTCAGGTTGAGATGATAGAAATAGGCCTCTTGAGCAGCATCTTGCATAGCTGGGGGAGCGGGTCACTCACGATGCTCTCGTTTCCCCTGTGGGGTCTCTCATGGCACTGAGCTGAGCCACTTTGGGAGAAAGGTAAAAGTGTTTAGTGCTTTTGTTATCGGACTCTTTGCTCCACTGGGGGGCTGGGTCCTCTCTTCTGGACTTCCAAATTCCCACAAAGGCACTCTCATGCAGAGGTGGTGGTCAAAATGATGTTTCTTTGGAAAGAGGAGTGTACAGACTAATTCTGCCATCTTGCAGACATCACTGCTTTGTCAGTTTTGGGTGGTGTGCCTTGCCCTTCATCTATTGCCCACACAGCAGTCAGTGAACTGGCTCCACTCTCATCTTTCTTCTCTTACCCTGTTTCTTCTCTCTCTCATTTTTACTTCCATTATTTTAAAGAAAATATAACACTTACATATTCTGCTTTCAACCATGCCCCTACCTTCCTTTAGCCTGAGATTTACAATTAAATATATTAGACGCTTACCATCAAACCTTTTGCCAAAACTTCCTCAGTCATCTCTTTGTTGAATGAAGCTCATTGTCTGTGACATTTCTCAAGGAAGACTCGAGAGTACAGGAATCTCTGAGTCATTGAATGTTGAAGTTGTTTTCTATAGTTTTAATAATTGAAAAATTCTTGGCTAGCTATAAAACCCTTGGTCCATAATTTCTTTAAGTTTCTTGAAAATGCTGCTTCATATTTTTGGTCCTGTATGTTGCTTTGGAGACAGCTCATGATAGCCTAATTCTGTTGCCCTTGTAAACTGTTTCATCCTTTTTGCCTTAGGTCTTTGAAACTTTTTTTTTAAGTTCAGTAGTTTTTCTAGGATCTTGGAATAGATCTTTCAGGTTTTGAGTCCTTTCAGGGTGTAGCCTCAGGTCATCTCTTCATATGCTTTCCTCAGATTTTTGTTACGCATTTTTGCTTATTTAATTACTTAATCTGCCTTCTCAGGGATTTCAAGTATGCATATATCAGATCTTTCTCTTCTCTTTAAGCCCTTTTTCACGGACCCTTGTTACTTTATTCTCGATCTTATTTTCATTCCCTTGGTTGTCTTTCTCTTTCTTCGATGCCCCTTATTAAAAATTTCCCCTGGCTATCTTGTCATTTAATCTTCATTTCTGAGTGCTTTCATTTGTGTTTTCTTTTCCCCTCTGAGTCAACTCTCTCTTTTCCCTAATTCTTTATGGATTTCAGTTGTTAATATTTCCATTTCTAATTCAAAGTTGTTTGCAAAGATTTCATTCCATTTGGCACACTGTGCTACAGTTTTCTTCTGAGTTTTAATTTTGGGAGAGGAGGTGGATTTTTATCACTTGGGATGTTTTGACTTTTATTTTCTGTTTTCTTCTTATATAATAGCTTTATTTGCTTCCTTCCATTTATTCACTTTGTAAATTTGAGGTTCAAAAACACAGTAGTAGGTGGATATGTGAGCCTGAATCTGTGGAATCCCACTGTTAGAAACAGAAATTTGAGCATCGTAAGGATTTAAGACTTAAAACCTTGTAACTATATGTAATCTTTTATTGAGAGAATTGGGATACAGATGAAAAGAGATATAAAACATGAGACACACCAATATTTGGGGGTCTGGCCAAATAAAATAAATAAAATTATTTATTAAAAATAATATGTGTCTGGCCAAATAAAATAAAATTTAAATTTAAAAAAGGATCATACATCAATATGAATCTGCCACAGGTATACACATATTCCCCACCCTGAACCCCCCTCCCTCCTCTCTCCCCATACCATCCCTCTGGGTTGTCTCAGTGCACCAGCCCCAAGCATCCAATATCATGCATCAAACCTGGACTGGCGATTTGTTTCATATATGATATTATACATGTTTCAATGCCATTCTCCCAAATCATCCCACCCTCTCCCTCTCCCACAGAGTCCAAAAGACTGTTCTATACATGTGTCTCTTTTGCTGTCTCGCATACAGGGTTATATTGTAAAGTAATTAACCTCCAGTTAAAATAAATTAAAAAAAAAATCCAAGAGGCTAGTAAAAAATAAAATTATCAGAAAAGTTATTTAAAATAAAAAGGATTATATGTTCTGATAAGGTAGTGATGTGTATTTTTTTAATAGATGGCTGAGCTTTTTGGGTCACGAGAAATGACAGTTTGTGTACTCTCTGACTTGTCGCCGTTGTTATTCTCTCTTGATTACAGTCTTAAAATTCCCCCCTTTTGCCTCTTTGCTTTTCATTATCCAGTCTCCCAGAGATACTTCTCCTCTCTTTTTACCCTGTTTCCCACCCATAAGTGATGCCTATGGAAGATCACCACCTTGAATTATGTATGGCTTTCAAATTGTTTTCATGTAGCCATTTCCTTATTCTAGCAGGATTCTTTTTCAGAATCTTCACACATAGGAACTTGGTCTTTCTCAAGATCGTTTTATAAAACCTTATGACCTCTACCAGTTACCTTTTCTCTCTTTCATGTTTTTTCTCCTTACAGCCCTGGCTCTCCACAGAAGCTTATGATGGAAGCCTTAGAAATACTTCATTCAACTGCAGTGCCTGTTTTTCTACTAACAGGGACTATGACGTTTCGAGGGTTCTATGTATTTTAATGATCTTGAGGTTGTGAATTATGTATAGCTTTATTTTTTTTTCTTGTTTTCCTGTGTTGTTTTTTGAAAGATATGTGGGGAGGTTTGATTTTAGATGGTTACCATTTTCTTCAGCTATTGAGAGTCAGAAGGAATTGACTGGATTGCTTGTGGGAAATTATGGAACTAGAAGAATCAAAGATGACTCCCAGGTTTTTTACTTAATCAACTGGATAGATAATGGTTACATTTACTGAAATGGGGAAAACTGGTGGATATATAAGATCTGGCACAGAAGGGAAGGGAGTAACAGAGTTCTCTTTTGGAGATTTGTAAGTTTATTATAAGTATGTGGATATATGTGCCTGAATCTCTGGAATACCACTGTTAGAAATTTGAGCATCCTAAGGATTTAATACTTAATGCCTTGTAACTAAATGTACCTTTTATTGAGAAAATTGGAATACAGATGAAGAAGGATATAAAATGAGACCACTCCAATATTTGGAGATCAATCAGATGATAAATGTCTGGCTAAATAAAATAAAACTTAAATTAAAAAAAAGGATTAGGAGCAGACAGTGAGGTAAGAGAGAAAGCTAAGAGTAGAGTGATCTCAAAGGCAAGAGCAGAGAAAGTCAAAGAGAAAGTGATCAGTTGCAGTTGACATTGATGAGACATTAAGGATGATGTGGTTGGAGAAGTGATTTTTAGAGCTGACCATATGAAAGCCTTCATTGGCCTTGATGAGAGCAGTCAGATTGAGGGAAGTTCCAGAGCACTAGTGAGTTAAGCCAATTGAATCTGCATCTAGAGAGTGAACACAAAGGATTTTCAGAGCTTGAGTCTAACAGTGACTTTTCTGAATAAATGGCTTGCATTTATAAAATGCAATAAATGACTTGGGAGTTTCATTCCCTAGAGTCGGGGTCAGGGCCACGGCTATTGCCTGAAGCAGGGCCTGTTGCCTTCAAGGAAAATCTAATAAGGTTGGTGATGAACACCTATCAGTGAGAAGAATATGCCACCAACAGCCAAGTCGCCTTCATCCTGCAGCTTTACTTTGCCCCTTGTTGGTGACTGCAGGTTTGCAGATTGCAGCATACGTGTTTATTAGGAAGTTATATCTCAAAGGGAACTCTGTCCCTTTCATGCCTTGAAAGGCATCCCTCACACATTTTCCTCCAGAGGATGGGCCTGCCAGGTGACCTAGTTCTAATGGTTCTGGGCTGCTCGGTTTCCAGAGGCAGATCTCTGCTTTCCTTTTCCATCACTGGCTTTCTGATTTCTCAGGGTCCTGTTTCGGGTCAAAACAGAATTTCTTCATACAAATTGCTTGGCCTGTTTTTCAAAATGTGACTCTGCTCTATCATCCCTGTCTGCCTGTGGACAAGCCAAGAAAGCAGGGCCTCTGACCTCATGTCAGACATATTTGCCAACAGATACCTCAGAAAAGAAGGCCATTTGCTTAAAGGGTATTTTGCTTGGCTTACTATCTGAGTAACCCTGGGAAATTTTATTTAATCTTGTTTCACAAGCAAAGAAAAGTGGGGCATTGTGCTATCCATTTCAGACTTGTTATAAGAATGAAAAATACAATATTCAAATCACGTACCTTAGGAAAAGAGAGCCTTCCTCTTCTCTGTTTTTTTCCTCACTGATGCTTTCAGGGACTATCATGCTAAGTGCATGAGCCACATCGAGGCCAAACAACAGCTTAGGCATCAGGGCACTGGAAGAGCATCATGGGAAAGTGGGCTGCAGAGAGCCTAGACTGAGGACCCAACGTGTATCAGCCCCAGAAACGTCGGGGGAGGGGGCAGGTGGTGAAGGACACTGGGGTCAAGCAGAGCCGAGAAATGCTTTCCAAAGGTGAAAGGCAGGCAGGATCTCTGCAGCCAATCTCCTGGTCCAAGGCACAAGCATCTCCCAGTTAGGTGTCACCATCATCCTCTCCCCAACAGCTAGCTTCTCTTGCAATGAAAGGCTATTCTCTCTACAGCAGCCTCTGCATTTAAAAAAAATAAAAGTCTGAAAATTGTATTGTTGCTCATTAATCTTTGATAGCTGTCTGTTGTTCTTAAAATATAGACCAAAACCCTACAGTCTAAAAGGCTCTACCAAGCTTATGCCTCTAGCTTCCTCTGATCTCATTCTCTGAGTACTTCATGATGATGTAAACACCCCAGACTTCTTTATGTCTTTGACTGCACCTCATGTTTTCCCACTCCCAGGCCTTTGTGCATCTGTCCCTGAGTCTGGGACACCCTTCCATGATACTTATTTTCCAGGTATTAGGTTAAATAGTTCTTGCTCAACGTGGTAAGCCCTCTTTCTTTCCCACCCACATCCCTTGTCATCTTCTGGACACATATATAGCACCCAGCACTTCTCTTAATAGTGTTTATCGCAACTTGTAATCAGGTGTTTACTCATGAGAATAGTTATCTGATGTTTGCTGCAAGTATTAGGAAGATAATGTTTGCATGCTTCATGAGGATGGGGACCACATCTGCTCTGCTCATCCCTGTGTATACAGCACAGTGCCTGGCACGCAGTGATCATTCCGTAATGATGAACATTTTCAGTGATGATCGTATCAATGCATACTTGTTGACTGACTGACCAAATGAATGAGGAGTTAAGTGGGGGGTCCCAGTCTTAGAGAAAAATGAAGGCACAAGCCTAAGAAGATGTGATAACTGTAGAAAGACTCTGGGGTTAAGGCTAAATCTCATAATATGAGCTGAGACAGCTTAGTCTTAGAGAAGGCAAAAATGTGAGTTAGAGCAACTGGGAAAAGTCTTTGAAAATGATGAGATCAGGGCTAAATCTCCACCTTACTAAGTAGGGCAGTCTGATGGTGCAGTGAGAATTTTATGTATTCCCCGGGTACAGGGGTTTCTTGACCAGGTTGGGAGTACAGTGTAACCTAAGTCCTCCTGGATAATAGACAGCAGTTCCTATAAGCCCTTCAATTAGATAGCCTATAATTTCAGTAAGTAGTTGAAGGATGGATGGATAAGTGGATGGTTGAATGAGTCAGACTTGGCCTCGTCTCTAAATGGAGGTTATAAGTGGGTAAGTAGGTATAGGTATAAGGCATTTTGATTTAAAAAAAAAAGTCATTTGTTGTGAGGTGGGTGATATGAAATGATGTCAAGAAGATAGTGTACTGAAAGAACCGGAAGCAACCTTAGAATATCCCACCTACTCTACCAAAGTGGGCTTCCCCATCCCTTCCTCTGTCGTTTGATTGGTGGGAAAATTGAGCCACAGAGAGGGGCAACGAGCTGCTCTATTGCACAGCACTGGCAGATTTTTTTTTTATTTTAGCTTTTTGGCTCTGCCATGCAACGTGTGGTATCTCTCAGTTCCTGACAAGGGATTGAACCTGAGCCCCCTGCATCAGAAGTGTGGAGTCTTTAACACTGGCCTGCTGGAAAAGTCCCAACACTGGCAGATCCTTGAGTAGAAGCAGGTCTCAACAGAAGCCCAACAGTTAGGACAGTATATTCTACCCCAAGGTGATACAGTCCTGTGTGCAGATTTGCAAGTCTAGAGTAGGAAGTGGAATGTGAGTGAGGCTAAAATAATGGGAACATGAAATTGTCTTGTACTGTGGAGATGGAACAGAGAATACACCAAATGCTTTTTCTCTTTCCAAAGCCTTATATATTCTGACACAAGAAAAGTACTCATTTCCTTTTTACAGAACTGATTGGGTAAATGTCCACGGGCCAGACGTCCTGTGTGATCGGATGCAGAATTTCCAGCGTGTTCCTGACTTGCTTGCTAACAGTTCAATCACCTGGAAGGTCAAGGGAGTGACTCAGGACTTTGTTATTCTGTACCTGATTCTAACCAACAAAGACAAATTGGTTATGGAATTAAAGATGTCAGGAATTTGGGAGAAAACAGATATGTCAGCGTCATCTTTGTGAGAGCCGAGGAGAGTTAAACATAATCAGACAAGTGCTTTAGATGATAGAAAACAGTTTAATAGATTCAGGTGGAGGACATAGTGTTAGGAAACGGCTCACTTTCATGCAGGCAGCTTTGGCAGTGAAGATGATTCTAAGGAGAATTAGAAAGTTCTATAAATGATCCCGTGAAGAAGTCAGTAGAATGAACCATTGTGGCTACCCAATATTCCCTTTACTGGGACACATTTTTAAACGAGTTCAGTTCAGTTACTCAGTTACATCCAACTCTTTGTGATCCCATGGACTGCAGCACAGCAGGCTTCCCTGTCCATCACCAGCGCCCAGCGTTTACTCAAACTCATGTCCATTGAGTCCCACAAAAGACACGTTAGCCTTCACGCTTGTGGGGAGGAACTGACCCAGAAGGAGCGTGAAGGGTTTTTCTGAGATGCTGGTAATTTAGTGTGTTTTGATCTGGATGCTGGTCCTACCTAAAGTGTGCATTCACTTTGTGAAAGATTTGGCAAACTGCATTTAAAATTAGTGTATTTGTCTGCATGTATCAATATGTTATACTTCACTGTGCAACCATTTTTAAGATTTAGTATATTTCCTTTAGGACTTATTTTTTAAATGCTTAGATTTGCATGTTGAATAAAAACTGTGCTTTATTCATTTATTATTTTCTTATGTGTATTACTGCATGTTGTTACATGGGTCTCAACCATTTTCATTATCAGCCTTATAAAACTCCACTGTGTAGAGAGACCTCCACTTTCTTTACCATGACTATAGAGTTAGGCAGATATGTTCCTCTCCATTTTCACTTTTATAAAGAATACTGGAAGCAATGACTTTGAATATAAAGCTTCTTCTGCATTTAAGGTCATTCCATGAGAATAGATTCTTAGATATAAAGAGATTAGGTTCACTCTCTTTAAAGTCTAGACACATATTTACAAATTACCCCCATCAGTGAAGACCTCATTATATTGCCCATTGCTGTATTAACAGTCTTACACAGAAATGACAAGTTTCCTGATACAGTACTTGCAAAATCTTTTTTTTTTCTTTGTATTAGTATAAAGTTGGAGATCTTTCTTATCTCTTGGCACGTCCCATCCAACACAGTTTCTCAGTTCTCTGGATGTCATGCTTTCTTCTTTAGCCATCTCAGTGTCCAGTTCACCGACCTTTGTTTAAGCCAAAGAACAGACAGGAGTTGAAGAACTTTGTTCTACCTCCAAACATGAAAACAAACACAAAAAAATTAGTTTGCTCACTTTTATCATCATTTTTAAGTTTTAACTCATTTGTGACTTGAGCTTTTTTGGCATCTCAATTTTTAATTTTATTTTTGGAGTATAATTGCTTTGCAAAGTTGTATTAGTTTCTGCTGTACAACGAAGTGAATCAGCTATATGTATATGTACATCGCCTCCCTCCAAATCCCACCCGTTTAGGTCTTCACAGAACACCGAGCTAAGCTCTCTGTGCTGCACAGCAGCTTCCTGCCAGCTGTCTGTTTTACACCCAGCAGTGTACACACGTCAGTGCTCCTCTTCCAATTCATCCCATCTCAGTTAGAGAGTTCTACTCTTTTCTCTCTTCTTTCTGTCTCCTGGATATGTTATTTAAAAAAAATTTTTTTTCTTGAAATATAAGCACACTTCAATGAATATTCCATGTATTTGAATCATAATATATCATGCTCTTTTAACATTTCTGCATTTTCCATTTTTTAAAATAAAACAATTATTTATTTTAAAAAGTAACACTTTCAGTACAGAAAAAAGAAAGGAAACACTTGTTCCAAAGAACAAGTCATGTCAACTCAACCTTCTTTCTTTAAGATAGTTCTTGAACTGACTGGGGAAATGCAGTAGACAGAGCCTCAGGATCTGAAGTGATTTTTGACTCAGTTCTCAAGCTATGTTTTTGGAAAAATACCGCAGTAGAGTCTGAGTTCTTAAGCAATTGAGACAGCGAGTAACTGTTGCATAACCAGCCAGAGATTGTGATGAACAGATGAATATCAGCCTGGAAGAGGGATTCTGGTTCATGCCACTGAGTCTGCTATTGGCATTTTCTAGGTTACTACTTATATTATTGATCTGGATAAAGTTGAAAAATCATGTCCCCAAACTTGCAGATAGTGAAGATAATAGGGTAATAGGCTCTAGTCACCGAATCAAAGATGACAGACTTCAACAGCTCCAAGTTTGACTCTGTACTCGAGTTTCATAATAGGACCACATATATATGTAGAAGCAGGCAATTTTTTTTTCTTTTTTTGGTGGGAAAGAGTTGCTGACATATTCATTGTGATCAGTGAAAATGTGAAATGTTGGCTATGTTATTAGAAGCACAGTTTAAGCAAGAAAAAAATGGAAAACAGTGATAATCTAGGTAATCATATATTGACAAGACAACAACATAGACTGTTGCTTCATGTTCTAGTCCCTTCTCATTAAGAGGGACAAACTGGAGGATGTCCTGGGATGAGCATTAATTTGGTTCAGAGGTCTTGAACTTTTATCATCTGAGGAGTTATTGAAAAAGAATGCTAATGAACTTGAGAACTGTCTGTCAGTATCCAGACATCTTTCCTACACAAGCAAAGGCAGACTTTCTGTGGGCTACAGAACAGAGTCAAGACCACCAGGGAATCCTACTTGGGTTTGATAGGAGGGACAGTTCCTAGCATTCAGAGGCGTTCATGGATGAAATACACTCTGCTTCAGACATTATCATTGTTTCTCTTTTTGGCTCCTGGAGCACTCCAATTCCTGTGTCACTGAAGTCAGGCATGGCCCTTAGACTCACTCTAGCTGATGGAACCTGTGTCAAAGTAAAAGCGTTACTTCTAATGTCAAGCCTTTAGTTGCCAGTTCTTACTAAACTCATCATCATCCCTTTCTCCGACCTCAGTGAACACTGAAGCATTATATTTAAATGGAGGTAGCAGCCTTGGTCTTTGCGTGGCTACAATGATGACTGTCCTCCAGCCACCACCATCAGCTCCCCCTCAGACCCACCGTACTCCTGTATTGGACATGTTGTTTGAGTGGAAAATAAACCTTTGCTGTTTGTAGCCCCTGGATTTCGTGGGTTTTATTACTTCTGCATATTCCTGACTAAGGCTTGGCTGTTGGCTCAGATGGCAAAGAATCCACCTGCAATGCAGGAGACACAGGAGATACGAGTTCAGTCCCTGGATTAAGAAGAGCCCCTGGAGACAGGAAAGGCAATCCACACCAGTATTCTTGTCTGGAAAATTCCATGGACAGAGGAGCCTGGCAGGCTATAGTCCATGGGTTCCCAAAGAGTGGGACATGACTGAACAACTAAACTAAACTAATCCTGACTAATACAGTGCCTTCAAGATGCAGTGGTTCTTCACATGTGGGCATTAGCAAGACAAGCATTGGATTCTGCAGATCAAAACTACAGTGAGGTATCACCTCACACTGGTCAGAATGGCCATCACCAAGAAGTCTACAAATAACAATTGCTGAAGAGAGTATACAGAACAGGGAACCCTTTTGCACTGTTTGTGGGAATGTAAATTGATATAGCCACTATGGAGGACAGTATGGAGGTTCCTTAAAAAGCTAAAATAGAACCACATGACCCAGCAATCCCATTAAGCTTCTCAAAGATGCCCCTGATACCCCCTGCTAACCCATGCAGCTGAGTGAAGCACACACACGCCACAGGGTACTCACTTAGTGTTATGGTTATTGTTCTGTGCTGGGCAGTATTTATGAAGTAGTTCTGTCTGTGGAAGAAACTGATAAGGTGATGAGAGCCAGGAAGTGGCAGTAACACCAGTGTGAAAAATAAATGAAGAAATAGAATTAAAAGGTGATTCCCTTGGAGGAAAAACATAGAAGGGACAAATATTAAACTAAAATTTAAAATATAAATGCAAGCCTATATATGCAAATATATATGTGTATATTTTTGTATATATTAAAAACCAAACCCACAACAAATTAACTGGAATCTCACTTTTGTTATTCACAGGAGACCAAAATCAATTGTGTCCGCCTGGCTACAAAAGGTATGTTGGCATGCACTGTCTGTCTTCAGCTACTGAAGTACTTCTCTCTGTAGCAACAGTGACTAAAAATAACAAAGAATTGTCATTTTCACTGGAGTCATTTGCATCTAGGTATTATTATATACTTGTGGTATAGATTAATAACACAGTGCCTAATGCATAGGAAGAGTTCAAAACATATTTGTTTAGTCGATGGATGGATGTACAGACTTTAACATTAATCAATGGTAAATATAAATTTACTCAAATCTTCTTCCACTATATATTTTCATTGTATTTGGGTCTGTGTTTATGTGGGTATTTTTTTGCACGTCAGTTAGACCAATCTTCCAGTGTTGGATTTTACTCAGTTGCCACATAGCTTTCAAAAATGAGGTGATTAGTGTTAGTGCCTTCTGTAATGAGAAAACAAACACTGCATTGTTGTCTAGTTGGCATTTTCAATACTTATCCCCCAAAACTAAGGCAGCATTGTTCAGGCTCATCACTTTCTGGTTCCCTAATTATTATTGAATTGCCTGGCTCTTTCAATTGGTACATGTTTCTGTTTATTACTCTTTAAAAAAAAAAAAATCAATGAATGGTTTGTTATCATTTAACCTATTACAAGGTTGAATGGTTAGAAATCAGGTTTATCTTTTTTGTTATAGAACTGATATTTTTAGCAGTTATCCTCCCTGTATAAACACACCAAAACTGGGCAACTCATTCTATTCCCTGCATTTACTGAGAGCATGTATGGTTTCATAGGTGACTTCCACAGCAATGAGAAGATATAAGTAGATATGTAATGATAGGCATGAACTGTAGACAAAGACAGTGGCTCACTTATGTAAATACATATGTGAATACATACATGCAAGGACACATAGCAGAAAACAGCGGGGGGAGAGAGGGGAATATTTAATGGTTATTTGACAGAATATGCACCAAGACCTATCACCCATTAGTTTTATAACTTTGAAGAAAGTCACATCAGTTTGTAGACAGCAAAGGGAAGATGCAGGAGGAAGAAGACAAGCAATCAGGGTTCACTGTGATAAGAACTCACTCTGCTCTCACAGAAGTCAGGAGAGGTCAGCATGTCCCTAATGTGTTCTCTCTCGGGAGCTCAGGCTTCTGGACAGAAAGAGATAAAATACTGCTTGTGAGGCAAGGAGAACTGATGGCCTGCAAACAAAAGGGGCACGAATTATGGGC
Source organism: Redunca redunca (assembly GCA_006410935.1). Lineage (NCBI taxonomy): Eukaryota > Metazoa > Chordata > Mammalia > Artiodactyla > Bovidae > Redunca > Redunca redunca. The sequence continues at coordinate 459,367 of SJYQ01000346.1, read as the reverse complement.
CTCAGCAGAGTTTTCCTCTGAAGAAAACAGATCGTCTAGAAAGAAGACCCTTATCCATGGCTGGCACTGGAGCTCTGGTCTCGGGCCGGACAGCTCGGGATCTGCAGCAACCCCCTGGAGTGGGCAGGAAACTTACAGAGAAGCCTCCCCTGTGATGGCACGCTCCATAGCTCCCTGCGAGCTTCTGACCCCTGGACACGGGCGAGGCTGATGGCAGTGCTGTCCCCTGCAGTGGGCAGGGTAAGGGTGGGGGTGTGGGGTTCTAAGGACACCCCTTGGGACATAAAGCCCTCCCAAAAGGGAGTTTGTTGAATTGTATGATGTGAACTGGGAATTGAGAACATGCGATCAGACAGGCAAAAGGTATCTGTGAGGACTTTGAGTGAGAATATTATTTAGTGATTTATTTTTGGCTGTGCCGGGTCTTCACTGCCAGACGGGGTTTTCTCTCGTTGTAGTGAGCCGGGTCTTCTCTCGAGTTGCAGCACGCGGGCCTCTCGTTACGGTGGCTTCTCTTCTTGTAGAGCATGAGCCAGGTCTGTGCACGGTCTCAATAGCTGCAGTGCCTGGGCTCCAGAGAACAGGCTCCATAGTTGTGATGCACAGACTTAGTTGCTCCACAGTATGCGGGATCTTCCTGGATCAGGGATTGAACCCATGTCTCCTCCACTGGCAGGCGGATTCTTTACCACTGAGCCACCAGGGGAGCCCTGAGAGAGAATAATTAAAAGTATATGTTCTTGGCAATTTCAGGACCCACTGTCCACATAGATAGACAGCACACCATGCCGTGTTTCTCCAGGTTCCGTTGCTGATCTGTGAGATTAACGTGAGCTTTAAAGAACTAGAGCAAAAGAGTTGTCTACTTCTTCTTAGCATAAGGATTTCTCTTCTTGTTTGGTGGTCAGGATACAGCCTTCCTTTAGCGGAGTGTGTTGTGTGCATGTGGCAGGTGTGGCATGGGAAAGGATGGGAATGCATTCATGAGTATGAATACCCAGCTGGCCATGCCCAGGCAGGGCTCAGAGGAGTTAGGAGTCAGACGTGGATTCCAGGCTTCCAAGCCTTTGTTTTCCAGTGCTGTGAGGGCCATTTCCCCAGCCGGAGAAGCCGGCTCTAGCAGCTCTTGGCAGTAAGGTAGAGACATGGGTAGTGCAGAATGCCAGTCTCCCTCAGGTCAAGGAGTGATTCCTTCTCAGCATCACATCAGATAAATAAGCAGGATGCTTGGTGATGCAGAGAAAAGGCCCAGGGAAGGAAAGCTATATTTGATCAGTGTCTGTCCCCTTGGAGCATCCAGGGTCAGCTGAACGAGAACCCTATCTGAACTCGTACCCTGCCCGTGGGGACTGTGTGTCAAGGAACTAAGTCCAGGTGTCAATATTTGACCCATCCTTTTCCTGGTGTTGTCAATCAAATTTCCATCTTTATGGGTTTGCCGAAAATGCTCTTGTTTTTAACAGAGGAAAGTGTGATGGGGGGAACCTCGCAGGCAGTAAGGGCGTAGCAAGTGCCAGTGGCAGATTCCATGGCCCGTCTGTCTCCCTCAAAGCTCCTACACCCTCTGTCATTGTGGCATTCTCCTCGTGGGTCTGCCCGCGGGCAGCCAGTCTCTGGAATGTGGTCACACGGGCAGGCTTGAGGCCAGTGCTTTGGCGATGAAGCAACTTGCTGATGTCCTGTCCCTGACCCCAGTGACTCCAGACAGTGTCTGTGGTCAGCTGTGTGAGTCCCACGGAACTGGGAGGGCTGCTACTCAGAATGGAACAGCCTGAGCTGTTCGGGGTCATTCTGACCTGACCAGAAGCCCAGGGCATCTTCTATCAATATTAGATAGACTCTCTGGCTCTGCCGTGCACCTCTAACCCTTGTCTGTCTGTAATGTCACTGTTCGTCACCCAAGCTCTAATGAAGCACTGACAGCCGGGAGGTCTGCAAAGCCGGGGACCTGTGTTAGTTTTCAGCGACTGCAGAGTTCACAAACTAAGTGGCTTAAACAAAGCATAATTTATTGTCTCACACTTCTGAAGGCTAGAAATCCAAGATCGAGAGATGTCAGCAGGGTTGGCTCCTTGGAGGTTGTGAGGCAGAGACTGTTTCATGCCTTTTCTCCAGCTTCTGGGGGATTGCTGGCCGTCATTGGCGCACTCTGGATTGCAGATGCCTCACCTCACCTCTGCCTTCATCTTCGCACGGTGCTCTTCCTCTGCGTGTCTGTCCAAATTCTCCCCTTTTCTATGGACACTGATCATATTGGATTGAGGCTCCACCTTACTCCAGTATGACCTCATCCTAACTCAGCTAATCACCTCTACAGGGACCTCATTTACCGATAAGGTCACAGTTAGGACGTTGACATATGAATCTGAGGGGAACTCAGCTCAAGCCATAACGGGTCCCGTGCAGTTAGGGGCAGTGGCCACATGGTTCCCATTGAAGCCTCTCATGCTCACCATTCACAGTGTGATCCCAGTAGTCTTGGGGGCTGTGCAAGGAGTAGGAACTGCCCTGCCAAAGAGGGCCCCAGATGCAGGCTGAGGTCCAGATGTGGCTCTGGGTTTCTGCAGAAGCAAAGCAAGGCTTCCTGAAGCAGAGGAGGTGCTTAATCTATGAAAGGATCCCAGGGCAGGAGGTAAATGCAGAAGGCTACCCCTACAAACCAGACGCTGGGTCTGTGGCAGCAGGGCCCTTCCCAGACCCCCCATGGTGGTGGAGCATCAGGTCCTGGGCAAGGCCAGGCCTCCTGGGGTAGGTGCCAGCCCTGCTGCCGTTGAGGGGAGCTCTGATGAGAAACAGCTTGGTCCTTGCCACTGGTTTCCCAGTCACGTTGGTCGTGGCAGGAAGTCCCTAGCATATCATTGACCCTTGAACAATACCTACTGAGATGAGGGAATGTATTTGGTCAGCATCTCACTGCTGCAAGACTCAGAGATCCTAAGGGTCCCTCTTCCTGAAACTCAGATGCACCCTATTTAAAGTAATCCCAGGACTTCCCTGGCAGTCCAGTGGTTAAGAAGCTGTGTTCCCGATACAGGGGGCACAGGTTCAATCCCTGGTTGGGGAACTAAGATCCTGTTTGGCACACAGGGTGGTAAAAAATTTTAAATTTAAATGAAGTGATCCCCATCTACCCATTCATTGGAAGGACTGATGCTAAAGCTGAAGCTCCAATACTTTGGCCACCTGATGTGAAGAACTGACTCACTGGAAAAGACCCTGATGCTGGCAAAGACTGAAGGCAGGAGAAGGGGGTGACAGAGAATGAGATGGTTGGATGGCATCACTGACACAGTAGACATGAGTTTGAGCAAACTCTGGGAGATAGTGAAGGACAGGAAGGCCTGGCATGCTGTAGTCCATGGGGTCGCGAAGAGTTGGACACGACTTAGTGACTGAACAACATAATCTACCCATTCACAGAAAATTTTTGAATGTACTTACTGCCTCTGGTTTGCTGATAAACCCACTCTTTGGAAAAGTCTCTTATTTGTAGTCGTTGTCCATTTCTAGGGTGTAAATATCCCCACAAATCCGATATCAAGTTATTGATGGCTTAACAGCTGGCTTATAAGAAAGTCCTGAATGTTCAGCAACATTTCTTCTATAGCAAGCTGAGGCAAGCCAGCCCCAGCACACCAAAATCTCAGTTTGTTATGAGGACCGAATGATAACATACCTGTAAATAGATTTTTATTTACTGTAAATTGTTCTGGAAATTCTTAGACAATCGTGATCGATGACCATTATGGCTCTCGTAGTTAGCTCACTCCCTGAGCGCCTGTGAGCCAGGTACCTTGTAAGGAACTGGGGATTTCCAGCGAACCAGCAGTCTTGCTTCCTGTCCTCAGGAAGCTCATAGTCTAGTGTGGAAGCAGACATGAAGTGAATGATCGTAAGAAACAGTGGTGGGGTTACCACTGTGATCAGTGCCTCTAAAGAGAAGCGAGGCGTGCTGAGTGAGGGTGGACAGCAGCAGAGCGGAAGCCCTGGGCAGCCCTGGGGCTCACTCCGCTAGGGTAGTGCACGTGAGAGACTTTGTGCCCCTGGTCCCATCCCCACCCCTTCTCAGCCACCCCTGGGAACTGAGTCGTATCCAGCACGAGGGTGGCATTTGAGAAGCTAGGTGAATAATTGTGAGAGGAACCACACTCTTGGCCCAGACTCCCTGGGAGAGCCAAGTCTCCTACGTTTACAAAGAGTCTGTGGGGTGGATTCACATACCACCCGTGGGCAGTATTTATTTATAGAGCTGGGGCAGAACCTGCGGCTTAAGCACTGCTAAGGAAATGTGGGGCGGAAGTTTGTATTAGCTGCTAGATTTAATGCTAGGATTAGGACAGGTTCATCTCAAACACCTGGAAGGCTGTCTTTTTCACTGATGGAGTGAGGAACTTGTGTGCACAGATTCACATTCTTCTTTACCTTGTTCCTCAGCACGGGGTTCAGTTCAGTTCAGTTCAGTCACTCAGCCGTGTCCAACTCTTTGCGATCCCATGAATCGCAGCACGCCAGGCCTCCCTGTCCATTACCAACTCCCGGAGTTCACTCAAACTCATGTCCATCAAGTCGGTGATACCATCCAGCCATCTCATCCTCTGTTGTCCCCTTCTCCTCCTGCCCCCAACCCCTTCCAGCATCAGAGTCTTTTCCAGTGAGTCAACTCTTCTCATGAGGTGGCCAAAGTACTGGAGTTTCAGCTTTACCATCATTCCCTCCAATGAACACCCAGGACTGATCTCCTTTAGAACGGACTGATAGGATCTCCTTGCAGTCCAAGGGACTCTCAAGAGTCTTCTCCAACACCACACTTCAAAAGCATCAATTCTTCGGTGCTCAGCTGTCTTCACAGTCCAAATCTCACATCCATACATGACCACTGGGAAAACCAAGCCTTGACTAGACGGACCTTTGTTGGCAAAGTAATGTCTCTGCTTTTGAATATGCTATCTAGGTTGGTCATAACTTTCCTTCCAAGGAGTAAGTGTCTTTTAATTGCATGGCTGCAGTCACCATCTGCAGTGACTTTGGAGCCCAAAAAAATAAAGTCGGCCACTCTTTCCACTGTTTCCCCATCTATTTGCCATGAAGTGATGGGACCAGATGCCATGATCTTCGTTTTCTGAACGCTGAGCTTTAAGCCAACTTTTTCACTCTCCTCTTTCACTTTCATCAAGAGGCTTTTTAGTTCCTCTTCACTTTCTGCCATAAGGGTGGTGTCATCTGCATATCTGAGATTATTGATATTTCTCTCAGCAATCTTGACTCCAGCTTGCTTGTGATTCTTCCAGCCCAGAGTTTCTCATGATGTACTCTGCATATAAGTTAAATAAGCAGGGTGACAATATACAGCCTTGACGTACTCCTTTTCCTATTTGGAACCAGTCTGTTGTTCC
>SJYQ01000346.1:398126-453800 GCA_006410935.1 Redunca redunca | reverse complement strand
TGACTGTATAGAGCTTCTCCATCTTTGGCTGCAAAGAATATAATCAGTCTGATTTCGGTGTTGACCTTCTGGTGATGTCCATGTGTAGAGTCTTCTCTTGTGTTGTTGGAAGAGGGTGTTTGCTATGACCAGTGCATTTTCTTGGCAAAACTCTATTAGTCTTTGCCCTGCTTCATTCCGCATTCCAAGGCCAAATTTGCCTGTTCCTCCAGGTGTTTCTTGACTTCCTACTTTTGCATTCTAGTCCCCTATAATGAAAAGGACATCTTTTGGGGGTGTTAGTTCTAAAAGGTCTTGTAGGTCTTCATAGAACCATTCAACTTCAGCTTCTTCACTGTTACTGGTTGAGGCATAGGCTTGGATTACCGTGATATTGAATGGTTTGCCTTGGAAGCAAACAGAGATCATTCTGTCATTTTTGAGATTGCATCCAGTACTGCATTTCATATTCTTCTGTTGACCATGATGGCTACTCCATTTCTTCTGAGGGATTCCTGCCCACAGTAGTGGATATAATGGTCATCTGAGTTAAATTCACCCATTCCAGTCCATTTTAGTTTGCCGATTCCTAGAATGTCGATGTTCACTCTTGCCATCTCCTGTTTGACTGCTTCCAATTTGCCTTGATTCATGGACCTAACATTCCAGGTTCCTATGTGATATTGCTCTTTACAGCATCAGACCAGTCACATTATTTGCTTGTATCACCAGTCACATCCACAACTGGGTATTGTTTTTGCTTTGGCTCCATCCCTTCATTCTTTCTGGAGTTATTTCTCCACTGACCTCCAGTAACATATTGGGTACTTACCAACCTGGGGAGTTCCTCTTTCAGTATCCTGTCATTTTGCCTTTTCATACTGTTCATGGGGTTCTCAAGGCAAGAATACTGAAGTGGTTTGCCATTCCCTTCTCTAGTGGACCACATTCTATCAGACCTCTCCATCGTGAGCCACCCGTCTTGGGTGGCCCCATGGGCATGGCTTAGACAAGGCTGTGGTCCTAGTGTGATTAGATTGACTAGTTTTCTGTGATTATGGTTTCAGTGTGTCTGCCCTCTGATGCCCTCTCGAAGCACCTACCGTCTTACTTGGGTTTCTCTTACCTTGGACATGGGGTATCTCTTCACTGCTGCTCCAGTAAAGTACAGCCACTGCTCCTTACCTTGAACAAGGGGTATCTCCTCATGGCCGCGCCTCCTGACCTTGAATGTGGAGTAGCTCCTCTAGGCCCTCCTGCACCCACGCAGCCGCCGCTCCTTCGACATGGGGTTGCTCCTCTTGGCCACGGTCCCTGACCTCGGGCAGAGGGTAGCTTGTCTTGGCTGCCAACCTTGGCTGTTACTAATTTTGACTGCAGATTAAATGGAATCAGAGCAGGAGTTCAGCCCATAGTGGGGAAGAGGAATTTTTCAGTGAGCAGATGAAGAATGGGAGCATCTTAAGGCAGATTCCCGAGAAGCAGAGCCTGAGGCAGGGTTTTGGGTGCCTGGGATGTATTGAGGGAGGGCTCTTGGAGGAAACGTATAAAAGCAAAAAGGAGAAGGCTCAGTGAGAGTCTATCGTCAGACACAGTTAAGCCTAGGCTAGATCCCCAGTGACGTGTAAATTTCTCCCCAGTTTTTTCTGCTTTGCGGTGAGAATTTCTGCCTCCTCCACCATCACAATCAGTCCTTGGCATTTCCTTCCTTTACCCTCGCCTTCCCCTCAGGAAGACTCTTAGGTAGCTCCAGAGGAAGTGGTACCCCTTGCACAAGTCTCTGGAGATACGAGTAACAGTCGTAGAGGTAGGGATCAGCTGCATGACCTGCAACCCCCACTAATGAAAAGACCAAGCAGGCTCTGCTTGGATACCTATCATGACAGAGACCTCACTACTCCCCCAGGGAGTATTTTCCACCATTGGGCATTTCAGTTGCAGGGAGCCTCAATATCAGGGGTTCAAACTGGCTCCCTCTTATTTCTTCCATTCAGTCTTTGGGGGCCACATGAATCTGCCTTTTCTCCTTCCAGAAAATAAACTTGGCCCCCTCGGACTTGTTCCCCCTGCCCCGATTGGGTTCCAACAAGTCCTTGCTTGTCCACTGTCTTCCCGTGGGAACCTCTGTGGCTGCCAGCAGGCAACCTCTCTCCCCGCTCAGGCGCCAGCCTTCAAGGCAGCGCAGCTGGCTCCGCAGACTCCCGCTGGGTGCGCCCAAGTGGCAGTTAGAAAAATCAGCTTTGATTTGATTTGCAAACTGAGCCGAGTCATTGAGACAAAATAAATCCGGAAACCCATAAAGCCATTTGCAGAGTTGCTTTTGCAGAAGAAAGTCACAGTTTTAATCTGGTAAACACTCTCTAACGATCCCATTAAAACAACCCCCTCAGAGTAGGTGCTGAAAGCCGAACTCCAGGATAATGAAGCATGAGATAAGGGGCCAGCATCATAGTCCTTTCTGCCTCGTGGGGGTGATGATGATGGACTAAAACCATTGTTCCAGGGCAACAGGAGGCGGGGGCGATAGTCTTTTGTAAACGTGGCTTCTTTTTATAATGTCTAAGCCTGAGGTAGAACATTTCATCCAGCCTTCTCTCCCCTGTCTTCCTGATGGACTCTTGCCCCTGCAGGGACAATAAATAGCCATTCTCCGGTGAGATGTCCTCATTTCACAGATGCTAAGACTGGGGCCCACGAGGGGAGTGATATGTCCGTGGCTTTTTTAGCTACATGAATAACCTGCCACAGGTGATGGGAGAAGCCAAACAAGATTGTAGGCATTGCCTACTATCAGCTAGGAAATACCCACTATCTGCCCTCCCCACCCCTGTTGATCCAGTTCTCTATGGAAGGTTCTATTTTATATAAAGCGTCCTCAAGAACTTGCTTGAAATAATGCCGAATCACAGACACCTGGATTCAAATCCCACTCCAAAATTTACCTATTTGACCTTGGACAAGTCACAGCCTCCAGGAGTCTCCTTCAGGCCTAAGATCATTAGTTCTTTCCCCTGATTATTTGAGATATGCACATAAAAGGTCAAGAACATCATAGAGGATCCAGTTTGAGCTTCCTTTCTTCCTTCTTCTGGGTCTTCTTTGAGACCTGGAGACCCAGCTACTAAGCATATGTCCTTTTTCTGCTCTTCCCCAAGAAGGAAAGCCAAAGCCTGAACCATAGTCGCTTCTCATACAAATCAAACAGACTCAGGCTGGATTCAAAATACAGAAACTGAGAGGAGACAGGAATGAGGCCGGCCTTGGCTCTGAGCACTTAACCTCTTCATCTACAGGCCATTGTGTTTGGGTGAGACCCTGCATAGCATTAATATTCTTGCATTGACCGAGTGTTAAGATTTCGCTCGTGCACTTGCTGACCTTTGACTCTGGCACTTTTCCTCCTCTTGCCATTGGCCCAGCAATTTCAGGGGGAACTCAGAATCACAGGGTGCTCAAATGTAGCTATGGCAGCTGGAAGTAGGGACTGTAATGAAGGATCACTTGTGAGAGGCTAGAAAATAGTGAGCACATCTATTAGAAAACTCCTGGTTATTGTTCAGACCTTAGAAATCTGCCAGACTTTCAGAGCAGGAAGCCCACATGTGTGTTTGGGGGTCAGGGCAGAGATAGGAGATGAATTTCCCATGCTTGGACTTCTCAGAATTACTTGAGTGCAACAAGGTCTCTTTATCCCTCAGGTTTCTTTGCTTTTACCCAGCATCTTCCAGACCCTACAATGCCAATGGAATGATGTGGATTTTCTTAAAGGTTATGTGACAAGATGAAATAAGAGGATTATATCATGTTTATACTGTAGAAAAACCTAAAGAGGACCTTTAAATATCCCAATTCTTTAACATTTTTCTTGCTACAATAACTGGTACATCTCTCTAGTGTTCTCTGTCCTCGCCCTACCTTTTACTCTCTACATTTGCTCAAAACACCTCCCTTCTCCCCAACACACAAATGCATCCCATACCCCACTCAGGAAAGCAAAGCTGTTACATAGAGTCCAGAGAACGAAAGCCAAGACCAGTGCTTGTCCTTCAGGCATGTCCCTGGGTAGTCTTAGTTCATCCCTCTAAACCTGAAGTGAGAATGATCTACTTAAGACCTGAGACACCCAGGTTGATTTTAGCTGAGATCTGACTTTCCACCATCACTGCATCTTACAAAAGAAATTGTGGGCCTTTTAAAATGAGAGGTCAAGGAAAGGGGGAAAATGTGACTAGGCTAGAGATGAGGACTAGAAATAAAAAAGAATTAAGTTCCATTAGAGCTTTCTCTGATGGTTCTTCAGTGGATTGTTGGGGGTGTTAGCAAAAATTAACCACCTATTATATGCAAGTCGGAGGGCTGTGTGTTCACCTGAGTCTGCGGTGCAATGATGGAAATAAATCCTGTCATGTAGTACATGCTAAATTAATAGTGGTCATCATTATTACCCTGACTTAAGGAATGAAGTTGTGTAAGCTCAAATGGGTTAAGTGAGGAACTTAAGGTCCCTCAGAATTACCGCTCAGGTGTAATGCCAAAGCTCCTGGTATTTCCATGGCACCATTTTGAATCCTGTCCATAATACAGACTGGGTGAGGTTCTACTCGCCACTGATAGGGTCTTCTGTCTCCTATTTGTTAACCACTTCCCATGCCTCTTTTCCAGTAATAGCTGATAGTAGAACCTTCAGGGTATGGTGGATCTTTAGTCTGTCTTCAGTGGTATCCAAGTTAAGTCCTGGGATCTGGAGCAGAAGGTGAGGTGCCTCAAGGAACCCTCTGCTTTATTTACTGCCACAGTGTATTGAAGCTAATAAATCAAAAATTAATTTATTTTCAAGTTTATCTGTTTCAGTGCCATCTTTATCCCATCAGCATCTCTTTCCACTGAACAAACATTGCTTTAGAAGACAAAATAATCAGAAAGGAAGTCTGAGGCACTCAGGATTCAGACCTCCTTCTTCTTTACATGGTCTCAGTGTTTTTGTTAATGGCCGGCAAGTATACATATGAACAAGCCCTGGGAACTGTAAAGACAGAAGATTTGTGAATCTTCCAGCAAAAATGCCATACCGTAGGGGGACCAGATGATAGAAGAGAAAGCAAAGGACTTCTGTCTTTTGTTCTGCTGGATTAGTCAGGATAGGCTAGGCTTTGCTGCAACAACAACTGAATACCTTAATCTCAGTAGCTTAATGCCACAAAGGTTTCTTTGTTGTCGTGTCATCTAGAATATTAGTGGCCCCAAAGGGGACCTCATAGGCCTCAGAGGGGGAAGAATAACCATGGAGATGGTAACACCTCTCTTGGAAATGACACATATCTCTTCGACTTTCATGGTGACTGAGATTCTTTCATATGCCTAAAAGTAAATGGGCCAGGCACCAGTAAATACCAGTTATCTCTAGCACTAAATACATGACTCCTTTTCCTATTGTTCTTCCTTTTGTGTCCTGCCAAGACCTCTGCTACTCCACCCAATGGGAAAACCTTGTCCCATCCCAGTATCCAGATATAGTTCTGTTCCTACCCCTTGTACCTGAGCACTTCCACTAAAAAGTGAAAGTGGAGTCACTCAGTTGCGTCCGACTCTTTGCGACTCTGTGGACTGTAGCCCACCAGGCTCCTCCGTCCATGGGATTTGCCAGGCAAGGATACTGGAGTGGGTTGCCATTTCCTTCTCCAGGGGATCTTCCCGGGCCAGGGATCGAACCCAGGTCTCCTGCATTGCAGGCAGATGCTTTACCCTCTGAGCCATCAGGGAAGCCCAAGCATTCCTGCTAGGCAGAGTTATAGCCTTGGGTGGTAGGGTAGGGAGGTTCCTCTGGGTCTGCCAACCAAACTAAGACTTTAACTGTTTTTCACTTAACCCTTGAAAGAACTGCATGAGATCTTAAAGTGAAAGAAAGTGAAAGTGAAGTCACTCAGTCCAGTCTGACTCTTTGCAACCCCATAGACTGTAGCCTACCAGACTCCTCTGTCCATGGGATTTTCCAGGCAATAGTACTGGAGTAGATTGCCATTTCCTTCTCCAGGGGGTCTTCCCAACCCAGGGCTCGAACCCGGGTCTCCCACATTATAGACAGATGCTTTACCGATTGAACCATCTTGGATTAGCTAAAAAGTTTGTTCAGGTTTTTCCATAACATCGTACAGAAAAACCTGAACAAACTTTTTGACCAAATACAATATTTTTTTTATCACCCCCATTTTATAGGTAGAGATATTGAAACTCAGAAATGTGTGTAATTTTCCAACTGACACAGCTAGTAAATGAAAAATACACTCACCTAGAGCCAGACATCCTGGAATGTGAAGTCAAGTGGGCCTTAGAAAGCATCACTACGAACAAAGCTAGTGGAGGTGATAGAATCCCAGTTGAGCTATTTCAAATCCTGAAAGATGATGCTGTGAAAGTGCTGCACTCAATATGCCAGCAAATTTGGAAAACTCAGCAGTGGCCACAGGACTGGAAAAGGTCAGTTTTCATTCCAATTCCAAAGAAGGGCAATGCCAAAGAATGCTCATACTACCGCACAATTGCACTCATCTCACATGCTAGTAAAGTAATGCTCAAAATTCTCCAAGTCAGGCTTCAGCAATATGTGAACCGTGAACTTCCAGATGTTCAAGCTGGTTTTAGAAAAGGCAGAGGAACCAGAGATCAAATTGCCAACATCCACTGGATGATGGAAAAAGCAAGAGATTTGCAGAAAAACATCTATTTCTGCTTTCTTGACTATGTCAAAGCCTTTGACTGTGTGGATCACAATAAACTGTGGAAAATTCTGAAAGAGATGGGAATACCAGAGCACCTGACCTGCCTCTTGAGAACTCTGTATGCAGGTCAGGAAGCAACAGTTAGAACTGGACATGGAACAACAGACTGGTTCCAAATTGGGAAAGGACTGTGTCATGGCTATATATTGTCACCCTGCTTATCTAACTTATATGCAGAGTACATCATGAGAAATGCTGGGCTGGAGGAAGAACAGGTTTGAATCAAGATTGCTGGGAAAAATAGCAACCTCAGATATGCAGATGACACCACCCTTATGGTAGAAAAAGAAGAACTAAAGAGCCTCTTGATGAAAGTGAAAGAGGAGAGTGAAAAAATTGGCTTAAAGCTCAACATTCAGAAAACTAAGATCATGGCATTCGGTCCCATAACTTCATGGGAAATAGATGGGGAAAGAGTGGAAATAGTGGCTGACTTTATTTTGGGGGACTCCAAAAGCACTGTAGATGGTGATTGCAGCCAGGAAATTAAAAGGCGCTTACTCCTTGGAAGGAACGTTATGACCAACCTAGACAGCATGTTGAAAAGCAGAGACATTACTTTGCCAACAAAGGTCCGTCTAGTCAAGGCTATGGTTTTTCCAGCGGTCACACATGGATGTGAGAGTTGGACTATAAAGAAAGCTGAGCGTAGAATTGATGCTTTTGAACTGTGGTGTTGGAGAAGACTCTTGAGAGTCCCTTGGACTGCAAGGAGATCCGACTAGTCCATTCTAAAGGATATCAGTCCTGGGTGTTCATTGGAAGGACTGATGTTGAAGCTGAAACTCTAGTACTTTGGCCACCTAATACAAAGAGCTGACTCACTGGAAAAGACCCTGATGCTGGGAAAGATTGAGGGCAGGAGGAGAAGAGGATGACAGAGGATTAGATGGTAGGACGGCATCACCAACTCAATAGTCATGGGTTTGGCTGGACTCCAAGAGTTGGTGATGAACAGGGAGGCCTGGCGTGCTACAGTTCATGGGGTTGCAAAGAGTCGGACACAACTGAGCAACTGAACTTAACTGAAGCTAGAATATCAGTTATCCATTTAGTTTTGAGTGCCACTTAATATTGTTATGTGGTCCTTCATCCCATAAAGGTTAGGAACTTTAGATTTGAACAGTCTTTGACTCTAGACTAGAAAAGGTACTTAACTGCTGTGTGTCTTGGTTTCCCCATCTATGAAACAATCACAGTAACACCACTAACTTTATGGGTCTAATTAAGAATTTAATGAGCTAATGGACTTAGTGTATCAGTGCCGTGCCTGGCTAATAACAAGCACTCAACAAGCAGTAACTAGTGGGAGAGCCAACCAGTAGTAATTCTATCAATCCACCAAGATAAGGGCTATGGTGAAGGTAAAATCAGGACACGGTGGAAGCACATAAGAGAAGAAGAGACATAAGAAAAGAGAAACGTAAGTCATGTAGGGTGTGGGTTCCCAGGTATGTAGTCACCGAGACGAAGCTCTGAAATAGGAGTAGCAGTTATCGTATGGAACAAGTCTAGAAGTAAAACATGGAAGCTTTCTGAGCTGAGCAAGCAGTGCATGCAGATGAGTAGTGGTGAGAGGTGGCCGTTGAGCTTGAATGGGATGAGGCAAAGGAACCGTGGCTAGAATGCCCGTGTGACCAGAGGAGGCTGGGAGCAGTGAGAGTGAGGCTGGAGGGCTGAGCACGGCCAGGACATCAAGGACTGTGCATCAGCCCCATGGCGTATCTCGGAACTGTGATTGTCTCGAGATAGCGGGAGCTCTGGGTGGAGCTTACAGGGCTGCCTTTGTCACAAAGGCCACCCTATTTTGGCCTAGAAAACGGGTCAGAAAAGGGAGACTGAGGCAAAGACAACAATAGACACAGGGAAGAACAGGTAGGAGGCTGCTCGGAGAGGCCAGATAGGAGCATGTGAATCACCTTTTCTCTCAGCCTTCTGTTTCTTTTTCTGACATCAGGCCAACAGTCTTTGTCTTACCCCCCTCAGAAGGTTGTGGGGGAGGAGTTGGCAAACTTTTTTGTAAAAGGCCGGATAATTCTGTTCAGTTTTTCAGGCCATATGGTCCCTGTCACAACTACTCATCTTTGTCATGGTAGCACAAAAGCAGCCATAGATAATACATGTAAAATGAGCATGGCCGTGTTCCAATAAAACTTTATTTATAGACACTGAAATTTCAATTCTGTGTAACTTTCATGTGTCATAATATATTACTCCTCTTTTAATTTTTTCCCCCCTGGCCATTAAAAAATGTAAAAACTACTGTTAGCCAGTGGACACACAGAAAACAGTGGGTGCCCAGATTTGGCCTACCAGCATTACTTTTCTGAATTTGGACTTAGAATATGGTTTGAGAATGGTGAAGTTTCCCAAACCTTTGAGGGAGGGCTATTCTGATTACTATTTTATTTTGTTTTAATTTTTATTGGAATATAGTTTCTCTACTGTGTTGGATTAGTTTCTACTGTACACAAAGTGAATCAGCTACAGGTATACACATATTATGATTTCTGTTGACTGGTGGTTATATTTTGTAGTTCACAGTTGTTGGTAAAGTTTGCCATTTGTGCAAATTTTTGAAGTTATGTATTTCCTGTTTACCAGTTGGTCTGGGATGACCTGCCCCTCTCTCCATTTTGCATAAGAACTTTATACAGTCTTATTGATGAGTCACTAGAGAAATATGTGCAGCCTTTGACCAAGCCTAGGACACCTCCTTCCTTTTTGTAGCGTTTTCTTTAGAGAAGCAAGGAGTGAATTTGAAAGGACAAAACATTAAAGTCATACAAACCAGAGTACTGCCTCTGCCAGTTCAGAGTCCTGTGACCTTCAGCAAGTTGCATCAACTGTCTGATTCATCCTTCCTTCCTCCATTCATTTATTCGACATAGCCACTGAGTGCCTACTGTGTGCCAGCTCCAATGCAAGGTCACACCAGGACACTAGATATGAGACAGCGACTGCCTTCAGAATTGCAGGGGACTCAGAATTGCAGGGGAGGCAGCCACTTAAAGTACAGTGAGGCTGTTGCTTTGAGAAGGGACAACCAGGGTGTTAGGGAAGACAGAGGAGGGGCTTCTGACCCTTGTACAGTGAGACTCTCAGAGAGGAGTTCTGAGCTGGTACTTGGAGGATGAACAGTCTTCATCTAGATGAAGAGGCAGGAAGTGGGTATTTCTGCACCAAGTGAGCCTCCTAGGTAAGACCTCCTGACAAGAAGGTGGGGCAGGGGGCACGGTTGATGATGAGAAGGAGTTTACTGTGTTTGAGGCAGAGTTTACTGTGTTTGAGTGGGAGTGGGGAGAGCCTGGAGGGGCAGGAACTGGGTTAAGGGACTTGAGGTTTACCTGGAGCACAACAGGGTCACCAGTGCATTTCAACTGAAGGATGGAGAACAGTTTGAAAGGAAACCGGACTGGAGGCAGGAAGTCCAGCGGGGGCTGCTTCAGTAACCCAAGTGAAACAGGAGGGCGGCTTAAATTGGAGGGAAGGGAAAAACTTCAAAACCTTTTCTAGAGTAGAGTTAATAAGGCATGCCAAGTGATCAGAAGTTGGAGGTCAATAGAAAGGAGATATAAAGGATGATCCCAGGTTTGTAGACGGCGTAGCCACATGGGTAGTGGCACCATTTACTAAGAAGGTGGGGAGAAGATGTCTGGGTGGAAAGGTGATGGCTCATTTATAATAATGCTGACCTTTCTGGGTTGTTCTAAGTCTTAGAAACGTTGTATGTGAGGTACCTGGCAGAGTCCCTGGCATGTCATGGGTGCTTGATAAATGGTGACTCAGATCCTGTTTTGTTAGATCACGATGTTCTTTTGCTATTTAGTGTGAGCTCTTCAGAGCCACGAGAATTGCAGTTTTGCTCACCGTGCCGCACGTGTTCATGTGTGTTTCTTTCTCTCCTTCTCTTCTGCATGCTGCCTGGGGACTGGCTTCCTTGTGGTCAGCACCAATGGGCAGCGCCCAGGTGACCCCGGGGACTCCACTCTGCCTCCTCACCACAGGTGATCACCAGAGCCCTGGGCTGGGGAGGGGGGAAGGGAATAAAGAACAGCTCATGCTCAATGGTCCCTCCAAGCTAGGTGCACCAGAGAGGAACTGGCAGCCCGTCCATCCCACCCATGCATCCACCCACCCAGCCATCCTCCTGCCCCCTCCCCATCCTTCCATTCCTACCTCCATCCATCCGTCCATCCATCTGTCTCACTCATCCATTCACCCATTCTACTAATGCCTAGAAAGTACCTACTGTGTGCCAGGCACTGTTCTAGGCGCTGAGGTATTCAGTGGTGAACAAAAGAAAGCATATTCCTGTGCCTTTGTGGGAGGGGAAAGAACCATTAATCCCCCCACCCACAAAAAAAAAAAGAAACTACTCAAATGCATAATGGCAAGTGTGAGTCTTGCTACAAAGAAGAGCCATGTGGTATTCAAAATAAACCAACAAGTATACCTAAAGTTTAGGGGATAATTCCCAGTGGAAGAGATAACTGAGCTGTAGTCTGAGGTTGGGGGAGAACTGGCTTAATGTGTCTGTGCTTAGGAAATGGATAGATCTGGCTATGACTCCCTGTCTGCCATTTGTCTTGGACAAGTCACTTGAGTATGATGAGTCCCACCCCTCCTATCTGTTAGGTTAGAATAATAATGCTTCCATTTTGAGGAGCACCATTTTCTTAGAGACTTTGCACACACAGGCTTCTGGAACTGTATCCTGAGAAGAAATAAGATAATGTGAAGAGACCCTCCCAACAGAGAGATCTCTACTGCCGGGGCCCTTTCCATCGGCCGAGGTTTCTTTGGAGATTTCAAATCTTTTACCTGGCACCTCTCTCCAAGTTGTTGCCCAGACAGCAGCTTCCTCTCTACTAGTCCCTGACTGGTCAGTTTGTCATGGTGGGAAGGGGAATATATGAGGCAGAGATGACAAGAATCCAGCCATCCAGGAGCTCATGGTCCACTTCTGTTTGCCCGCTTCCCAAGCTCAGAAATTCTGCTGTTTGTGATTGTCTTAGGCTCAGTTTCCCCGGACAGAGCCTGAGATGGGGGATCCTTGTGCAACTTAGTCATTGATGAGTATTCTCAGAAGAAAGAAGGTGAGGGAAGGGCAAGAAGCCAAAGGAGGAAGTGGATGCTGTGTCGGCTGAGCCCACAGGGGCTCTGGAGTGTGGACTGTATCGCAGGGGGGCCCCGCTCCGCTGCAGGGGGCCAGCATCTGTGCTGCTGTGTCAGTCAGCCACTGTCCGTGTCCTGGTGGGGGTTGGGGGCGACTTCCCTTGGCCTGATGGCAGTCTGCAGGGAAGGGGGTACCTTAGCAGCCAGCACCTCCATCTTAAGCAGCTGGGGACTAGTGCACCAGCCCAGGAAAAGAGATCTAGGCAGAGCCTCCACCGCACTCATGACAGCCAAGTTCTGTCCCCACCTCTGTGTCTGCCATCAACCCATAGCCCAATGTGTCACCATCAACACCCCCAGAATGTCATCTCAGCCACTCCCTAGTTATGTGACCTAAAGCAAGTTGCACAGCCTTGTTTAACTTGCAAGACCGACGGTCACACCTCCTGCAGAGTCATACTCAAGATTACGTTCGGTGACTGTCCAGAGTGCCCTGCTCTCTCGGCCTTCATCAGACGTCAGTCCCCTCTCCCATCCTGTTGTTGGCCCCCAGTCTCACCCTTGCCCCGAGGGCGGTGGCGGTTGTGGTCGGATGCCTGGTGATAGTGAAAGGAGAGTGGCTCCTGCTGCGTGCCCACACCCATTTACCAAGAAACAGCGCTCCTCCCGGGCATGCGGGCAGCTCCCTTTCTGCTGGGCCACTGTTTTCCGGGCCCTTTTCAAGTCAGCAGTCCCGTAATGTTTTCTCTAAACAGAGCCAACCCCATATCAGGCACATTTGTTTTACCTCTTGCCTCCTGAGACATCTGAATGCTCCCTCTCTGACAGGTTTATTTCATTGCGTTCCATTTATTTCCATGCCTTTCTCGGTTTCATTTGATGGGTGAGGTGTCCAAGAGTATTTCTCTTCAAGCAGGCTGTCCCTTTCAAAGGGCGTTTTTGTTAATGCTCATCCCCTGGTAGCAATAACGGCTGATGTGAATAATAACTGACCAGGTCTGAGTGATGGGGATGTTAGACTGTAAACAAAAGCAGCCTCTTCGCATCAGCACCAGCTCAGAGGTCTGTGGCACCTGTTTATGGAGTGGGAGACAGGCTGGCCTTCAGAGTGAGTGCAGGTCTCAGCTCGGCCACTCTCTGCCCTGGGGATCTGGGCATTGTTCTTCTCTGGGCTCCATTCCCTTCATGGGGCGGAGCAGGGATACCGACACTCCTGGCCAGAGTTCATGGTGAGAACTTTGTGTGACGGCTTCCACTCGCTCTTCAGGTCTGACTTACTGGTCTTTGCTTCAAGGGATCCATGCTCTAGGGTAGGGCTTCTCAACCTCAGCACTAGTGACATTTAGGGAAAGGTATTTCTTAGTTGTGGGAGGCTGTTCTGTGCACTGTAGGATGTTTAGCAAATCCCTGGCCTCTACTCATTAGATGCCAGGAGCACTTGATTACCCAAGTAACACAACCAAGTTTATTGTCAGACACAATCAAATATCCCCTGGGGACAAAAGCACCCTCCTGTTGAAAACCTCCAGAATTACACTGTGTTCAAGAGATGCAGAATCTCAGTTACATATGTACTTTGAAGTTTTCTAGAGTAAAATTTTTAAAAAGTAAAAAATGGGGACTTCCCTAGGGATCCAGTGGTTAAGACCACACTTCACTGCAGGGGACATGGGTTCTATCCCTAGTCAGGGAACTAAGATCCCATAGGCCTCAGGGCATGACCTAAATAAATAACATAGCCTATTAAAAAGTTAAAATTATTTGTTCAAGTAAAAATTAACAGGTGACATTTTAATGTATTTTAATTAACCCAGTGTCTACAAAGTATTATCATTTTAACATGTAATCAATATTTTTAAATTATTAATAAAAGATATGTTACCTTCTTTTTTTTTAGCACTAAGCCTTTGAAATGTGGTGTGAATTTTACACTTACAGCACTTTGCAATTCAGATGCTAAATTTTAAGCAGTTAAAAATGAAATCTAATCCTAAAAAGATAAACATTGTGTTTAACAAGTAAACATACTTTACAGTGTTCCAGTGTTAAAATTTAAATTCATGGAGATAAATTTTAAAATTCAGTTCCTCTATCATACTAGACACATTTCAAGTGCTCGATAACCACGTGTGGCTTAGTGGCTGTCATCGTGGGCAGCCCAGATGTAGTGGTAATTAGGAGATTGGGATTAGCAGATACAAACTACTGTATATAAAACAGACAAACAACAACAAGATCCTACTATATAGCACAGGGAACTATATTCAGAATCTTGTAAAAACCTATAATGGAAAAGAGTCTGAAAAAGAATATATAAACCTGAATGATTTGCTGTACAGCAAAAACTAACACAGTGTTGTAAATCAACTATACTTCAGTTTTTAAAACTTTATACAAATAACCCAACAAAACGCCTTGACCATCCTTGGGCCATCGTTGATGCACAGAAGTAGAGGCTCAGTAAATGTTCAGTTCTTTTTTATTCCATTTCGACACCCTGCCCCCAGGAGACATTTGACAATATCTGGAAGTGTATTTGGTTGTCACCACTGGGTGGGAGGGCTTACTGGCATCTGGTGGGTAGGGGCCAGGAATGTGTCCATTGAAAAATACAAGGTAAAACCTCTGAGACCCCATGGGCTGCAGCCTGCCAGTCTCCTTGCTCCATGGGATTCTCCAGGCAAGAATACTGGAGTGGCTTGCCACGCCCTCCTCCAGGGGATCTTTCCGACCTAGGGATCAAACCCGTGTCTCTTAGGTCTCCTGCATTGGCAGGCAGCTTCTTTACCACTGCGTCACCTGGGAAGCCCAGCACAGTGGGCAGAAGCCAGGGATGCTTCCACTGAAAAAAGTAAAACCTCTGCGGTTAGAGTTTGGTGTTTTTCTGAAGTGGGATCACTTGGGACTGCAGTGGACAAATGGCTAGTTATTTAACATTTCACCTAAATGACCAACCCACTGTCGCTGAGAGAGTGCTTCCCTGGTCCCTGCCCCTGCTCAGCCAGGCCTCCAGGGTGCACTCAGCGAACTGGGCCCAGTAGGAAGCTAGCAGCACCCAGACTGGAGCTTAGAGTGGATGCTCTGAAGGTCAGCCAGGCAGCCCTGCGCTGGTCTTAACCCCTTGGGCTGGCCCAGATTCACTGTCTTGCTCATGCCAAGCCCTTCTCCTTTGTCCCCAGGGAGAAGTGCTTTGGGACAAGCCCTCATGTAAAAAACTGGGGAACTTTGGCAAATCATTCAGCCTTTCAGAGCCTTAGTTTCCTTATCTGTGAAGTAATGAGTCTGTGCACTGCCAGGCTCAGTCTTGGCCAGGGTCAGCAGAGAAAGTGAATTCATTTCCAGCAGGGCTCCTGGCTTGAGGAGCTGGCAGGCACAACTCCATCCTTTCATTTCCTCCTTTGTACCTCATGTTCAAACTCTCTTGTTATCTCCCTGGAAATCCTTTAAAAAAAAAAAAAAAAGGACAATAATTGCTGTACAATATTGTGTTGGTTTCTGCCATATATCAACATGAATTTGCCATAGGTATATGTATGTCCCCTCCCTCATGAACCGCCCACCCCATCCCATCCCTCTAGGTTATCCAAGAACACTGGATTTGAGCTCCCTGGCAATTCTTTATATCAGGGCCTTGCCACAGTGACAGGATTCAGGCCGTAATACTCTCTCTGAGACTGCTTTGCAGCTAATTGCCTCTAAAGCAACTTCCCCCTGGATGTCTTGTAAATCTTGGATCCAGGTAGAAAGAGTTTGAGCCTTTGGGGCAAGGCTGCATGGCTGAGAGCAGATGGGGAAGTAGCCTGGCAGACTTAGGGAAGGCCCAGCAGGATGCCTTGTGCCCCTGGCAGGCTTGGACATCCTGGGGAGTGAGAGACCCTCCCAGAGAGGTAGTGCCTCCGGCAGGTGTGGATGGATGGAGTGAGAACAGGAACCGGAGGTGGGAGGACCTCTCCAGAAAAGGCTTAAACCTGTAAACCCACCAATATGGCAGCTATGCCTGGAAGAGAGAGGTAGAAGACAGGCAGTGTGAGCACAGTCTGCCAGGCCGGCTGGATGGAGGTGGCAGCTTTGGGGGACAGTGGCACCAGGGGTTTCCATGACAATAAAAAGAACAATACAACAGCAAGCATGTGTTACATACCTTTTACCTTCCATGGAAGGTGCTGAAGGCTTCATATTATTAATGTCCTGAATCTTCTCAACAGCTCTGCCATTTAGGGTACCATTGTCATTCTCATTTGGTAGATAAGGAAACTGAGACTCTGGTGATTGAAAATCACACAACTCAGAAATGATGAAACAGGATCTGAACCCGGAAAGTCTGTAATCTTACACACTATGCTTTATGCCAATGGCCAATATTAGTGAGCACCTATTATGTGCCCTGGCTTTCCTGGTGGCTCAGCTGGTAAAGAATCCACCTGCAATGTGGGAGACCTGGATTCGATCCTTGGGATTTAAGATTCCCTGGAGAAGGGACCAGCTACACACTCGGTATTCTGGCCTGAAGAATTCCATGAACTGTATAGTCCATGGGGTTGCAAAAGTCAGACATGACTGAACAACTTTCACTTTTTCTTTCATTATGTGCCAGGAACTGAGAACTACCATGATTCAGGACTGTGCCTCCAAAACTAGCTGTGGGACTTTGAGCCTCAGCTCACATGTGCCCATTTCCTTGTCTACAAAGTGAGGATACCAAGAATTACTAGTTGTTGAGAGGAGTACTTGAGAAATACACCTGAAGTATGTAGACTTGTGCTGTGTTTATTATTCTAAACTCATTTTACAGATGAGAAGACTGAGGTCCAGAGAAGAGGCAAGCAGGCAAGCTGGCCAGTGGTGACATTCAGGCAGGTGGCTGGGCCAGAACTGTGGCTCATGGGAAATGAGGTGGAAAGTAAGAACCTATGTGAGCATCAGGAGTGCTCAGCAGGATTCACAGGCCAGGGCTCATTGGGGAATTGGGACAGAAAGCTGGGAGCACAGCAGCCCCAGTTGCAGAGATGGCTCAAGAAAAGAGCGGGATGGAGAGCAGGGCAGCACAATGTGAAGTCCCCTCCCCTGGGCAGCCTGCGGTCCCCAAGGCTTCAGTTGGTCCCAGAGCACCACCCAGGGCTGCACCTGCAGAACAAGGGACCACAGCTGGAGGTCAGGGAGGCAGGTGACGATCAGGAGCCAGGTGGCCACTGCAGAACCGCCTCTGTTCTTCCATTTGGCTGCTCCAGGGGTAGCAGGCAGACTCTGCGGAGCAGGGATGGAGTCTAGCACTCAGTCAAGTGTGCCAGACTGTCACCATTGTCAGTCTGGAAAGAGATGTTCACTGCCTGACGGACACCAGGCTCTTGGTACCAGCTTCTGTTGTCCATCTCCCAGTGGAATCAGTAGACGGTGCAGACCAGGAAGGCATCTTTCTGGAGCACCCCATCCCCTGTGGGGTGTCCTTCTGTAGCAGGTGAATGTCTGTGCTTCCTCCAGACAAGCACCCAAGCAAGGAGCAAATGAGACAGAGGCTCTCACCACGCCTTTTCTCTCTGGGGATGTTCTTCTTAGACCAAGGAACAATCGGTGTCCAGTCTGCTATCCAAACTGCCACGAAATTCAGGTTCAGAAACTCAGCATCACCTTGACCTCTCTCTCCCTGTCTTCAATATACAGTTAGTCATCAGATCTGTCCCGTATTATCTCTGAAATCTCTCTTGAATCTCTTCCTCTCCTTCACTGTTTCCCTCATGCTTGAGATTCATAAAGCCTTGGTCAGATAGTGTAACAGATTCCAAACTGGTCTTCCTATCGTCACACTGGTCCCTTCTAATGTATGCTCCACTGAAGCCAAGTTATTACTATAAAAGTCTGATTCTGATTAAAATGCTCTCAAGGCTCCCTTTGTGCTCGGGGACAATTAGCCTGAATCACAGGCCCTTCACTCTAGGCGCTGTCTTCCCTATATCCCCAGCTCCTTCCTCTTTGGTGGCCAGTGCCCCACTCACACTGGTTACATGTGCAGAACCTGCCTTATCGCACTCTGCTGGATGCTCTTCCTCTATGTCTACCTTACTTACCCTCTGGGGTCAAGTTCAGACAGTGTGGTCTCTGCAAAGCCTTCTCAGAATCCCATTGTCTCGGTTCATTTCAGTCCCTCAGTCGTGTATGGCTCTTTGAGACCCCACAGACTGCAGGACACCAGGCCTCCCTGTCCATCGCCAGCTCCTGGAGCCTACTCAGACTCATGTCCATCACATCGGTGATGCCATCCAAACATCATCATCTGTCGTCCCCTTCTCCTCCCACCTTCAATCTTTCCCAGCATTGACGTCTTTTCCAATGAATCAGTTCTTTGCATCAGGTGGCCCAAGTGTTGGAGTTTCAGCTTCAGCATCAGTCTTTCCAGTGAATATTCAGGGCTGATCTCCTTCAGAATGGACTGGTTGGATCTGCTTGCAGTCCAAGGGACCCTCAAGAGTCTTCTCCAACACCACAGTTCAATAGCATCAGTTCTTCAGCACTCAGCTTGCTTTATACTCCAACTCTCACATCCATACATTACTTCTGGAAAAACCATAGCTTTCACTATATAGACCTTTGTTGGTAAAGTAATATCTCTGCTTTTTAGTATGATGTCTAGGTTGGTCATAGCTTTTCTTCCAAGGAGCAAGCATCTTTTAATTTCATGGCTGCAGTCACCATCTCCAGTGACTTTTGGAGCCCAAGAAAATAAAGTCTGTCACTATTTCCATTGTTCCCTCATCTATTTGCCATAAACTGATAGGACCAGATGCCATGATCTTAGTTTTCTGAATGTTGAGCTTTAAGCCAACTTTTTCACTTTCCTCTTTCACTTTCATCAAAAGGCTTTTTAGTTCCTCTTCACTTTCTGCCATAACAGTGGTGTCTGCATACCTGAGGTTATTGATATTTCTCCCGGCAATCTTGATTCCAGCTTGTGCTTCTTCCAGCCCAGCGTTTCTCATGAAGTACTCTGCAAATAAGTTAAATAAGCAGGGTGACAGTATACAGCCGTGACATCCTCCTTTCCCGATTTGGAACCAGTCTGTTGTTCCATGTCCAGTTCTAACTGTTGCTTCTTGACCTGCATACAGATTTCTTAGGAGACAGGTCAGGTGGTCTAGTATTCCCATCTCTTGAGGAATTTTCCACAGTTTGATGTGATCCATACCATCAAAGGCTTTGGTGTAGTCAATAAAGCAGAAGTAGATGTTTTTCTGGAACTCTCTTGCTTTTTCCATGATCCAGTGGATGTTGGCAATTTGATCTCTGGTTCCTCTGCCTTTTCTAAATCCAGCTTGAACATCTGGAATTTCACAGTTCATGTACTGTTGAAGCCTGTCTTGGAGAATTTAGAGCATTACTTTGCTAGTATATGAGATGAGTGCAATTGTGTGGTAGTTTGAGCATTCTTTGGCATTGCCTTTCTTTTGGATTAGAATGAAAACTGACCTTTTCCAGTCCTGTGGCCCAAATTGGCTGGCATATTGAGTGTAGCACTTTAACAGCATCATCTTTTAGGATTTGAAATAGCTCAATGGGAATTCCATCACCTCCACAAGCTTTGTTCATAGTGATGCTTCCTAAGGCCCACTTGACTTCACATTCCAGGATGTCTGGCTCTAGGTGAGTGATCACACCATCATGGTTATCTGGGTCATGAAGATTGTTTTGGTATAGTTCTGTGTATTCTTGGCACCTCTTCTTAATATCAACAAATGGATAAGAAAGCTGTGGTACATATACAATGGAATATTACTTGGCTATTAAAAAGAATGCATTTGAATCAGTTCTAATAAGGTGGATGAAACCGGAACCTATTATACAAAGTGAAGTAAGTCAGAAAGAAAAACACCATTACAGTATTTTAACACATATATATGGAATTTGGAAAGATGGTAACGATGACCCTATATGCAAGACAGCAAAAGAGACACAGATGTGAAGAACAGACTTTTGGACTCTGTGGGAGAAGGTGAGGGTGGGATGATTTGAGAGAATACCATTGAATCATGTATATTATCATATGTGAAATAGATCACCAGTCCAGGTTTGATGCATGAGACAAGGTGCCCAGGACTGGTGCACTGGGATGACCCTGAGGGATGGGATGGGGAGGGAGATGGGAGGGGGGGTTCAGAATAGGGGACACATGTACACCCATGGCTGATTCATGTCAATGTATGGCATAAACCACTACAATATTGTAAAGTAATTAGTCTCCAATTAAATAAATTTTAAAAAATATCTTCTGCTTCTGTTAGGTCCATACCATTTCTGTCCTTTATTGTGCCCATTGTCTGAGGCTGCACCTAAAAAAGATGGTTGACAGGCCCCGCCAGTGGGCACTGAGTTGAGGGTACAGAACCCTGGGTTCTGAGTGAGGATTCTTCCAGGAGAGGGTGCATATTCTCATTACAAGCACTTGTCTTGGAGTTGTTTGATTTCTTTTACCCTCTGCCCAGCACATGTACAGTGCCCACTCACCTGGCCCCAAGCATGAGTAGACTCATATGTGAGCAAGTAGCTAACATCAATAGAGCGTGTGCCAGACCCACCCTAGGCCTCCACCCTGTGATGGTTCAAACCCTCATCTACCATTTTATTGGGTTTATTGTGAGTCACTGAGCCCTGGTTTTCAGTCTAGCGTTTGAACTCCATACAGCCTCATCTGCCAAGCTTCCTAGAGACTGATTCTCTGGAGTCTTTGAATAGGGCTTCCCCAGACCTGCTAGCCCCACTCAGCTCAGTACCCAGCCTGGGCACACATGGTGCTGACCCAGGAGAGGTCAGGCTGGGGGCAGGGAGCACGGAGATCACAAAGAAGAGACCTGCCCCAGACTCTGTCCGCATGAGCAAGAACAGACCCTGCCAACGTCCGGGGCCTCATCTTCTTCTCTCTCTCACCTCCTGCTAATAGCAGAGCTGCTGTTCTGTCCATCCTTTGGGGAGGAGGATAGATCAGCCTTAGTACAGAACACAGTGATTCAGTGTTTCTGCTTTCAAAAGCCAAGGGGCAGAGGCTGGAAGAAAGAAAACATGTTCATGGTGGATTTGGCTGGAATCTCAACAATCGATGCGGCTCCTGCTGCTGGTTTTATTACCCTTGCTCAGCTGCGTTGCCTAATCTGAATTCCGTGCTGCGTGTTCTCTCTGATCCTGCTCATGCTTCCACTAATCCCTGCTATAGATTTCTCGCTTCCTCCCACGAGCCTTCTCTCCTTTCCAGGCACCCCGAAACGTGCTGGAAGCTGCATGTTCCAGAGACATGATCTGGGCAGAACTGCCTGGCTGGGCAGATCTTTGCTTTCCCTTCTTCTTGCTGCCCCTTTGGGATGGGTGCTCTGGTCACCCCATAGGGGATCAATTTGGTTGAAATTAGTTGGAAAGAATTGGATTATGTTTTTGAGTAAGAGCCTTAGAGACACCTGGGCCCCTGGTACATCTTGCTGTGCTGTTCAGACAAAGCCAGGACTGAACCACCACTCCCTGGTGGTCCAGTGGCTAAGACTCCACGCTCCCAATGCAGGGGGCTTGGGCTTGATTCCCGGTCAGGGAACTAGATCCCACATGCTACATCTAAGAGTTCACATGGCTGCAGCTAAAGATCCTGCATACCCCAATGAAGACCAAAGATCCCAAGCGCTGTAACTAGTGCAACCAAATAGATGAATATTAAAAAATAAAAAGCCAGGATATCCTGTCCTTTTAGAAGCCTCCTGTTCCACTCAGCCCATGACCAAACAGGAGTCTCCCATCCCTCTTCCTACACTTCCTCTCCTTGTGACCCTGAGCCCATTCTTGTTTGATTTTACTTCCTGAAATGCTAAGCCCACCCTCTCCTTCCCAGGCTGCTTGTAACATGACTCAGCTTGATATAGGGGTATGGGTTATATCGTGCCCCTCACAAAGGATGTGTTGAAGCAACACTAACCCCAGTTCCTGTGCAGGTGGTCTTATTTAGAAAGAAGGTCTCTGCAGGTATAATCAGTTAAGATGAAGCCATGACAGTGGACCCAGATCCATAAGATGACACTGGAATGTGACTGGTGTCCTTATAAGAAGAGGAAAACAGCAGGTGAAGACAGACACACACAGGAAGAACCTCTGTAATGACAGAGGCAGATATTGGTGTGATACATCTCCAGCCTAAGGAGTGCCAGCGGTTGCCCGCAGATGCCAGCAGCTAAAAGAGATGAAGAAGGATTCTACCCCGGGTCTCAGAGGGAGCATGGCCCTGTTGACATCTGGACTTCAGACTTCTAGTATCTAAATTTCTGTTATTTAAGCCACCCGGTTGCAGTACTTTATTACAGCCCTGGAAATGAACAGACTTGGAACTGCAGCGATCCTGAACATGGGGCAGCAGGCAGGGGTCCACCTTGGAGAGCTGTGCCTTTGCAGCGAAAGACCTCCAGGAGACTGAAGCTGAGAACTGCCATCCTGGAGAATCCCTTTGGTGCGCCCTGTCCCTGCTGTGGGGTCTCGTGTTGGCTGGATCCTGCATTTGGCTCACAGCAGGCCGCTTCTCCGGGGCTCTGACCCTCCCCTCTGTTATCTGCCTCCTGCGTTTGAACAGTCTTAGCATCTGCTGCCAGGCATGTCCTGGCCTTGGCCTGGGCCGCACCAACCAGGCCGTTCACGTTGTCCTGGCCTCATTTGACCCATAGGCCATTCCTGGTAGGCTTTTGTGCTAACCTCTGGACTGACTGCTCCTGCTCCTGACTACTCCTGACTGCTTCCTGTGTTCCACAGCTGCCAGGGACTGCTCCGAGCTCTGCAGGAAGAGTTAACCGTCCATTCAGTGTGGCTAGTCGTTCTCTTGCGCTGGCTGTTGGCGGAGGTCTAAAGGGACTATCATTTTGCCGCAGGGCACCCGAAAGAGTGTGTGTTCTCTTCTCTTACATCTGCTCTTCAGACTAAATCCTTAATCCCCAGCGCAGGCCCTGGGTGCTCCTCTCTCCCGCAGCTAAGCACCTTTGAGCCCCCGGGGCTCCAGGCTCAGCACACGAGTTCTACAAGCAGGGAGCCAGCACTGTCAGCCCTGAGCTGGCTCAATTTCTTCATCCTCTTCGATGGATCAGGCTTCGTCTGGTGCACAGGGAGCCAGGGTGGGGAGGAGGCCACTGGGTGGTCTTGGGGACGTCCATGATGTGTCCCACACCTGCGATGGCATAGGGAAATCTGACTCAGTCTAGCTTGGCCTAAGCAGAGTCATACATATCCTTCTCTGTACAGACTTCTGTGTTAGCATCTATCACACTGAGTTTTGATTTTCAGCTTGCACGTGTGTCTTTGCCATTACATGGTGAGTTCTCAAACAGCAGGGTGGTCTCCTAATCACCTCTCATGCCCAGTACCTTGTTTTACCCACTATTATCTTGATAATCGCAGCAACCACTCACGCCACTCCAGCCAATGTCTAGGACTGGCCACCTTCCACCCCGCCACAACCATACCCCAGCCAAAGGTTGAATGAGTGCTAATGAGGCCAAGGGAAGGGGTCTAGTCCATTTGGAAGTCACTTAGCTTTTTCTAGTTCCCTGACCATGGGCAAAATTTTCCTTCTGGCCAAGTCCACGCATAGCTGTAAGCATACGTTGCCCCCTCACAGTGGGTGCAGACTGACCAA
This sequence comes from Redunca redunca, assembly GCA_006410935.1. NCBI lineage: Eukaryota > Metazoa > Chordata > Mammalia > Artiodactyla > Bovidae > Redunca > Redunca redunca. Next base: position 430,289 of record SJYQ01000346.1, on the reverse strand, counting down.
CAGATGCTCCTAAACCCCAGCCACAGACTGGCTCCTGATCTGTCCTTCAAATTTAACCCCAACTTCAGCCACATCTCAGTCTTTAACCCTACCTGTGGCCTGACACAAGCCAGTTCAAAAAGTGCACCCACCTCTGGCTTAGAAGTGTCACCCCCAAATTCATCCAGTGCTTAGGATCTTTGACCACTGGCTAGGGTCCAGCTCTAGGGCTCCCCTGGACACAAGAGGGAACAGTTGAGACCTTGAGAAAGTAGAAAGGCTGTCTCAGCCCCCTGATGGTGAAGCCCTTTAAAGGGCATGCCTTCCAAGCAATGTGTCAATAATGACCATAGCTGGCACCAACCAGGCCCAACTGCTCTTAAGTCTATCATGCTAAATTCTAAATGCAGGAAACATTCTTAGCATAAAGGAGTTTACTTGCGCCCAGAAGAGATTCACCACAAAGATCTTCTATAGCCACTTTCCTACTGTCTGTAACTGGATTAGAATCTGACCTACACAGAGTATTTGCTATGTAAAACCAGGTCCACCTGGAAACACAGATCCAGGAGATGCATGGAACCAAGCAGAATCTGCGTTTGAGGAACCATTTATTTGAGTGTCCAGAATGCTTTCAAACAATCAATCAAAGCTATTGCCATCTCACAGAGTGCTCACCTCCACTGAAGGCTGAAAAAACAAAAGGTCAACCTCTGTCAGCAATATTTAGCAGTTTTAATTGTATAGGTTGTGAAGTCAATTCCAACCTCTTAAGCCTGCCTAGGTAATATTGAGGGGGTCTGGAATATTAGAAACCTGTATCTACTTTACACTTAACTCAGTACTCATTAAATGGTCTTCCCCAGCAAGGGTAGAGCTGTCTTTGAAGAACCTGAGTGTCTGTAGTGTTTTCTAGCTACATTGACTCTACTAGCTACATTTGACATTGACTTTGAGTTAAATCTTGGCTAAAAACAATTACTGTCATATGATGAATTGAGGCAATTTATTTATTACTTGAGAAACATCCTAGGTGATGTCACTTGGAAGAATGATGGAATAATCCTTCCCAAGTAGTCCATTATCAGCCAGATCTAGTGAGGGGGGTCACTGTTCTGAGGTGTGGGGGAGAGCAGTCAGCAGTTTTTAAAAATTAGTCATCGTGAGATCAAAGAAAAGAGTATTGGAAATAAAGCAGAAAACAGCCGCCTAAACTTGAGCTTGCTTGTCTCCCTGTGGGATTATATGGCATGCTTGGATTGCTAAATATCAAGAAAGGTATTATAGAGAAAGCCCAGAAATTAATAATAAAACTAAACTCAATGTATGAAGTGCTTGGAGATGGTGGTTGATGTACAAGGAAAGTAAAAAGGATGGGGAAACTTAAGTTAAAAAGGTCAAGTTTAAATATCATTTGAGCAAAGTCTGTATAATTTGGCCCATATAACAAGATTCGCATGACATGTTCATCCATCCCTTAGATATTAGAATGTGATATATTGCTGGAAGGGCATGAGGGGAGATAATCTTTAAGAAAAGCAGGTATGAAATAGAACTTTAGGACACAGTGGGTGGCCAGCTCAGCAGAGATGGCCATAAATACAGCAATGCCATAGTCTGGCTGGTCACAATAAGATTCGAGATCCCCTAAAGAAACAATCTGATTCTTTCTTCCAGGTCTTTGAGAAAAGACAACCAGATTTCTCTGCTGAACAGTCCTTTTCCCTGTTTATTGAGGAAATGGCAGAATAGAAAAGTGGTTTAAAGAGAATAAACTCTGTACCAGACTGCCAGGGTTCAAATCCCATCCCTGGCACTTGCTTCTGTTACGTAGCCTCTCTGAGCCTCAGTTTCCCTGTCTCTGAAATGGGTATACCAGTAAAACCTGCTTCGTGGGGTGGTAGTGTGGATTAAAAGGGATAGCATATGGGAAGGTCTTAATACAGCATCCTGGCACATAGTGGATGTTCCTAACACGTGTCAGCTGTTTATTATAAAGAACACATCTGTTTTACATGTGATCAGGTGTCCAGACTCCACTGTTACCACCTTCTGGATACAATCCAAACACCTGGCTATCCTGAAAGCCAGTCACTATTTCTGTACCTTGGCCAGGACTGTGCTGCAGTGAAGATGCAGCACTGGACATTTTTCCTGAATCACAAGTCCAGACACCTCTCAAAAGCAGCAATGAGGTGAACCTAAGCATCCCCTGGTCACAGAAGTAGGAATCCCATGCTGGTCCTGGAGCCATCTGGCCTCACATCCATCCTTTGCTTCCCCGTCCTGTGCAGGTGACGCCCAGAGGCTGTGTTTCCTGGGCCCCGTGTCAACAAGTGTCTGCGCGTGCCCAGGAGGAGACAAGGGTTGTAGAGCGAGAGGAAGGAGAAGCCTTCTCCCTCTTGGCCTCAGGTGCCTTCTTTGGCAGTGACCATGTCCCCTCTGTGGCTCCAGCCTCCCATAGGTCCACTGGAGTCCCAGCTTCTGTTGGGTGGCCCTGACCTCTGGGCTCTGAAGAGCCTTTGTCTCTCTAGTCTGGGCTAGGTAATGGCCCCTGAGGTTGCTGCCTTCTGGGCTGCCTCGCCATCCTCTCCTGATCTCTAGGGACCCAGTTCTCTGGTAAGTTCACTCTGGTTTTTCCCGATTGGATGCTGACTGATGTGGAGCCCATGCTCGTTTCTAGCAATTAGTCCCTCCTTTAGTAAATAACGGTAAGGGGAAAAAATAATCTGATTTAATCATCCAGTCTATATTTTTTTCCTGTATCAACATCACACTTGTGTGAAATATCTGGAATCTACATTTTTCCATTAAAAAAAAAAAGTCAACAACAGCATTTGTTTATCCCCAGGCTTCTCGCACTCCTCCTGTTTGCTACAATTTCCGTCCTCAAAGACTGCCAAAGTAGTTCATGATCACAATTACAAATGCTCTCAATGCCTTGGGATGCAGTTTGTAAAGTCTAGAGGCTTGAAGCTAATGAAGTATCCAGATGCTTTCCTGGCAACTTCTTTCCTATTGTGGACTTCAATTCCATCTTAAAAATCGTCTACCGTTTTGAGAGTTCACTTCCAGGAAAAGTCAGAAGGGGGACGATGCATACCTGACTCTAGAGGAGCCAGAAGCCTGCCCAGCTTCCCCAGCTTTCCCCTGCTGCCTCCTCTTGGCAGAAACCCCCGTAATCAGAGATACCTGCCATGCTTGAAACCTTCGCTGGCATAGAGGTAGCATCTCAGAGTCAGAATTTCAAAGGTTTGCTCTACTGGGTGCCAGATGCATGTAACGCCAGAGAAAAGACAGAAAAACTCTTCAACAAAAGAAGTCATTAAACAGATGGGCATAAGTAAGATGCCAGCTCAGTAAGATGTGGGGATAAATGCCCTTGGATAGTGAAGAGGCGACTATGTGTTGGAAAGACTGGAGCTTTTAGGAATTGTGTCCCCGAGAGCCAGCTTCCTTGCTTTGCCTTCAGCGATGATCACCAGCATGGGTTATGCATCCCCTGGGGTTTACTTGGTTTTATCAGTTGCAATTAGATGTTCTTTATCTGCAATTTCTATTTTTTTTGCTCCATATCTTTACAGGGGAAATTCTCTGAAGTAAAGCTATAGAATTAGGGCTATAGTGAGTGAGAGTACTTGGAGAAAGAATTATTAATCCCTTGTTGTCAAATTACTTCTTGCTGCCATTAAGTCATCTGGATGGAAACCTGATACTGGTCTTGCCTAGAGGAGAAAAGATAAGGGCATTCCTCCAGGGACTCTGCCTGCCTTCATCCTAAGGATGAACCTGGGCAGCATGTTACAAGGAGGCAGCACCCCAGCCGCCACTGTGCAACCACATTTTACAGACTCAAGAAACCATACTACCTCCTGAAACCAGTGCTAAGACCATGCCACCATGGCACCGCAGCAGTGGGCATATTCTGAGTTTATCAAGCGGTTTTGCCTCCATTATTACATTTGATCCCTAGGAGATCCCTGTGAACTTTGTTGTTCAGTCGCTCAGTCGTGTCTGACTCTTTGTGACCCCACAGACTGCAGCCGCCAGGCTTCCCTGTCCTGCACAATCTCCCGACGTTTACTCAAACTCATGTCCATTGAGCCGGTGATGCCATCCAACCATCTTGTCCTCTGTTGTCCCCTTCTTCTCCTGCCTTCAGTCTTTCCCAGCATCAAGGTTTTTTTCTAATGAATTGGCTTTTCCGCATCAGGTGGCGAAAGTATTAGAGCTTCAGCATCAATCCTTCAAATAAATATTCAGGACTGATTTCCTTTAGGATTGACTGGTTTGATCTCCTTGAAGTCCAAGGGACTTTCAAGAGTCTTTTCCAACACCGCAGTTCAAAAGCATCAATTCTTTGGCTCTCAGCCTTCTTTATGGTCCGACTCTCACATCCATACATGACTACTGGAAAAACCATAGCTTTGACTGTCTGGACCTTTGTCGGCAAAGTGATGTCTCTGCTTTTTAATATGCTATCTAGGTTGGTCATAATTTTTCTTCCAAGGAGTAAGCGTCTTTTAATTTCATGGCTGCAGTCACCATCTGCAGTGATTGTGGAGCCCAAAAGAGTAAGTTGATCACTGTTTCCATTGTTTCCCCATCTATTTGCCATGAAGTCATGGGACCAGATGCCATTGTCTTCATTTTTTGAATGTTGAGTTTTAAGCCAGTTTTTTCGCTCTCCTGTTTCACAGTTTCATCAAGAGGGTATCAAATCATGCTGTGGTTAACAGCTTTGATCAAGGTCACATAACTAGTTCGTGATGGAATCCAGGTGCAAGCTCATACATTTCTAATTCAAAATCCCTTGCTTTTGACCAGGCTCATCAAACCATAGCATTTCATCCTCGGAAGGGGTATAAGAGGTCACATGGTCCCTTGTGCTTGCTGGGGAGGACCCTGAGTGTCCAGACAGAGCCTTTCGTTGCTGGTGACACATTCTCCTACCACTGTGGCTAACTTGGGGTTTGGGGGGTGGAGCCCACCTGAAGTCTCATGGCTCTAAGGATAACAGGGAGACTTTCGCTCGCTTAGAGCACGAGTGTCACTGTAATCAAGGAACACTGGCTTGAGGTGGAAAGTGGGCTCGATAAGTAGAGAAGAAAGGCCAGCATCCCATGAAAGTGAGTTATTACGGGCCTGGCTAAGCATTTAAGAGTATGGCTCAGCTGGTAAAGAATCTGCCTGCAATGTGGGAGACCTGGGTTCGATCCCTGGGTTGGGAAGATCCCCTAGAAAAGAGAAAGGCTACCCACTCCAGTATTCTGACCTAGAGAATTCCATGGACTGTATAGTCCATGGGGCCACAAAGAGTCGGATACGACTGAGTGACTTTCACTTAAGCATTTAAGAAGCCCAGGAGGTGAGAACAGGTGAAGACAGAGTGGACAGGGAAAAGGAAGGAGGGCTGACTTGAAATCAGACTTGGAATCACGACTGCCTCATGCCCCTCACTACACCGTAGCACTGAGTTGAAAAGAGTTGGGCTTCAGCCTCAGCTGGAGAGCGCCGCCACATTAAAATCTTTTCTTATGTTGGCCCCAGTCTACTCTTGTCACTTCTCCTGGTTTGCGTTAGCCCTGCTCTTTAAAGGGATCAAGCCTGTTCCATCTTTCACCGTGGCCTTTCAGCTTTTTGAAGGCAAGAATTAAGTCTCATCTGACTCTTTCCTTCTCTAGGCTGAAAAATCCCAATTCTGACTGCCACTCCTCCTCAGTCAGTGATCTTTGGATTTTTATGTGATGAGAATCACCTGGAGACCTTGTCAAATGCAGGAGCAGACTCGGCAGATCCGGTGTGGGGACCCAGACTCTGCATGTGTAATAGGTTATGATGCAGATGCTTCTGGTCATTGGACCACACTTTGAGTGACAAGCCACTTGGCCTGTCTTTACCCTGCCACATTAAAATCTTTTCTTATGTTGGCCCCAATCTACTCTTCAGGGTCGGGGTCCACAAATGAACAAGGCTCACCAGAGTGATCTGACGAGGGCAGAATAGAACAGAGAAGCATTGTCCTTGTTGGGTCTCAGGAGTCCCTGGGGAATATAAACTGAGCTGGTTGTTTGGTACCCTAGGAAGAGGCTGGGGGTCAGGGAGAAGAAGAACATGGCACCTGGGCCTATATATGGAGCAAATAGCGAGGGAGAGGGGCGGACTTCAAGAGACTGTGAGCCCCACCTTGGGTACCAGGTTTCCATATGCAGGAGTTGATAGGTATCACATTGAAAGGCAGATGGGAACTCTGAGCGGGAGCTTGGAGGGGACTGGATTCTAAGCCACTGTAGCTCAAGTGGAAAGAGTCAAGGGCAGGGGGCAGTGACAGCTGCTCTTAGAGGACTGTCTGGCCTTCGGAAGTGCTCGGAGTAGGGAGGGCACAGCTGGCAGATGTGTGAGGTTGGGCAACCTTGTGTTGGAAGCAACAGTCTCCTCTCAGTGCCAGCAGAGTTCACAAGACTGTTTTTGATGAGTGCGCAGGGCACTCACATAGAGCCTTGAAGCTACTCCCGTTGGATCCATCTACCACCTGGCACCTACTTGCCAGTTCTGATCTACTCGAACTGTTCTCGGGTTGGTTCCCAGTAGGGGGCGGGGATGACAAGGATGCATCCAAACCCCTCCCCTCTCCAGTCTCGGACCCCCAGTCCCCACTCAGTAGACAGAAGTCACCCAGGGCCGGAGACAGAGCTTCGTAAGGGTGACGGACTGACACTATGTGTGACTCTCATGGAAAGAGTGGGCTTAGGGCAAGAGAAATGCACTTACCATCTTCCCGATGGGCTTCCAGTTCCCCCTTGGATTTCTGGTCAGTGAGTCAGACAGGGACCCAGAGCTGGTATTTCCTGAACAGGAACTGCATCTAGGACAGTTCATTGGAATGACAGAGGGTGAGCCTTGCACAAAGAATGCCAGCTCTGAAACTGAAAGCCAAGTATATGGCTTTGGAAAAGCCACCTCACCCATTTGTGGAGTTTCCTAATCTAAATAAAAGGGAAAGTAAGACTAGCATCTTCTGTGTCAGATTTTGTGAAGACTAAATGGCTTAATATATAAAAACTGCTACTTAGCACATTTTTTGGTCACCTAGTAATGGACTGGTGAACATGGACTTGCCCTGGTGGCTTAGATGGTAAAGGATCTGCCTGCAATGCAGGAGACCCAAGTCTGATCCCTGGGTCGGGGAGATCCCCTGGAGAAGAGATAGGCTACCCACATCCAGAATGCTTGACTGGAGAATTCCATGGACAGAGGACCCTGCCGGGCTACAGTCCATAGTGTTCCAAAGAGTCAGACAAGACTAAGTGACAAGCACTTTCACTTTCTTTCTTCAGTGGATTGATGTTTAGGCTGAATTTTAAAAAATAGTCATAAGTGAGCTTCCGTTTGATGAGGTGCTCAGTACCTGCCTAAAAGAGCTGGTTGCATTGCTAGGAAATCCCATCTTTAGTCAACCCTGGTGTGTTTCCTGTAAGTCCAATTGCAGGTTCTCATCTGTACTTACAATGTGAGCCCTGTGGACATGCTCCTGAGTCTGCCATGGGGGCAGGACCAGCCCATTCTGACTCTGTCCCCGTCTTCTTCCTTGCAGAAGCAGGAGCCACAGGTAAATGCTATCTGGCCTTTGGTCCCAAAGTCCAGTTCCTCCACACCTGTTTTGCCTTCAAACACTGTCAACAGGCTTTCCTTGTGAACAGAGGGACACATCTCTGGTGGCTCAAGCCAGTGCCCTGAAAAGGATGCTGAAGGGAAAGCAGAATTTGCCATGTCCTGGGGCAATTCCTGTGTCTAGAGTTCTAACTGGACTAGCCAATTCTGGCTACTCCTGATAACCTTACTGTGCAGTCTGGGACTTCAGTTCTGATGTCTGTGGGCTGAACTCACGGAATTTGTCTAAACCGCTGGGCTACAGCCTTTCAGATGGCCTCTCTGAACATCTTGCATGGTCATCTGTGACCCTCAGCTGTGTTCCATTGTTGATTCATGGTCACCACTGAAGGTGCTTCTGTTTAGGAACATCTTGGAGTTTACTTGTGAAAAGTTTTCTAATACTCATCCAAGATCTTCACTTTCCTTTGGGTAGAGAGCTAGATTCTATCCTAGGAGCAGCATTTGACATAGTCAGTTGCTCCTGCCTTCTTGAAACCCCCTCTTCCCCTGGCTCTAGGACACTATACTCTCCTGGGTTTTTGGTTTTTTTTTTACTTGTCTGTCCACTCCTTCTCTGCCTCCTATGCAGGCTTTTCTTCCTCTACCCACTCACTAAATGTTACAGACCCTCAAACCCTCAAGCCTCTATCTGGGCCATCTTCTCCATCCACTCTTCATTCTTTCCCCAGTTGACTTCATCAACCCCCACCCCACGCTTCAGATATCATCTATGTGAATATGACTCACATATTCTTACCTCCAGCTTAGACCTCCTTTAAGAGCTTCAGACCTGCATTTTACCTTCCTCCTCTTGTAGAGTATCTTCCAAGCTTAAATTACCATAAACATATATTTCCCTTCTAATTGCCTTTTTTTATTGGCATACAGTTGCTTTACAACATCGTGTTAGTTTTTGCTGTGCAACAAAGTAAACCAGCTATGCTGCTGCTGCTGCTAAGTCGCTTCAGTTGTGTCCAACTCTACGCGACCCCATAGACGGCAGCCCACCAGGCTCCCCTGTCCCTGGGATTTTCCAGGCAAGAATACTGGAGTGGGTTGCCATTTCCTTCTCCAATGCATGAAAGTGAAAAGTGAAAGTGAAGTCGCTCAGTCGTGTCTGACTCTTCGCGACCCCATGGACTGCAGCCTACCAGGCTCCTCCATCCATGAGATTTTCCAGGCAAGAGTACTGGAGTGGGGTGCCATTGCCTTCTCCAGCTATATGGATGCATATACCCCCTCCCTCTTGAATCGCCTTCTTACCTCACCCTCCTCCCCAACCCCTTCCTAAAAGGTCGGCCAACTCTGCCAGGAGTTCTTTGGTGGAGATGATAGGCAGAGCCTGCTCAGACCGTCCTGCAGTGTGATGAATTGGGTTTTTGTCTTTAGCTGGTGAGGGGAACTGAATAAAATCCCTTACTTGTAAGTCCTGCCAGGAGAAGGAGCTCTGACCCCATTGATGTCTTAGTTGGGCACATAGAACATGGGTGCTCAGTGGCCAATTAATGAATGACTGAATGGATAAATAAGGCAGACATCTGTGGTCCACTTGCCTTTATGTCATCCACCCATCATCTGTGAAGCAGCAGTGATGGGGAGGAAGGGCTGTGTAGACAATGACTTTAGAGAGATGACTGGGACTCTCCCTGCTCTTAGTCTTGGAGACAAAGTCAACCCAGCTTTTCCAAGTTACAAGAGAGTCTGGGGAAAGTGCTGTAGTAAAGGAACCTCATGACTGCAGGAGGAGGGGATGTGCTGATGAGCTGTTGTGAAACACCTGTGAGTTTGGAGAATCAGAATCATAGCTTGCAGGCATTAGTATCCCTTCAACTCAGCCGAGTTCTGTGAACACAGGGGTGAAAAAGAGGAGAAACTCAATTTTGTTTCATGAGCACAAATGGGTGTGGGTAGAGCTATCATCCCCTCAGCTAAACATTAAACCACCACCGACATGAAGGGAACACCTATTACAAGCCAGACCCTGCACTGACATGAGGAAGCAAAGATGAAGAAGCCATCATCTTGGCCCCGAGGAGCTTGCAGACCACTGAAGGAGACAGATGGGTAAACAAATAACTAATACTGTCAGCACACTGAGACGCACCCAGTGTTACAGAGTGTTAGCAGGATTTGGAGGGGAACTCTCCTGGGGCAACCAGGGAAGGCAGAGTCACTGATAAAGGATGAGCTGGTGCTTATGTTGGTAGAAAAGTAGGGACGGGGCAGAGAAAGGATGCTTTGGACTTCAGCTGCCTCACACAGAGTTGGCATCCTTGGGAGGAATTCGCGGTAGTATTAATCCTGGACCACACTCCGGAAGGTTCACACAGGTGTCTGAAATGAGAAGTTGCCTCTGTCCCCAGATCACTGCATGAAGAGGCCAGGCTTAGGCATTCTCTCGCTCCTGACTGTTGCTATGGCCTTAGCAAGTGGTTGTCTGGGAGGAGTAGGATTGGGGGACTGCGGGACTTGAAAGTTGAATTCAAGGATTCTGACTTCTGAAACTTAGAGTCAAAAAAACCAATGGAATCCTGGCTCTGAGCTTTATCAGCCATGTGACTTTTAGCCAGTTCCTTTGTTTTCCCATCTATAAAATGGGACAATCCATACATACTTCGGGGAACATTTGCGAGGATTGTCCAAGCTGGATCCATTAAATGGCTCAACACAGGGCCGAGGATGTAGTAAGTGCCCAGTTCCCAGTTTTCCTTGACACAGAATTGAGTCAGTGAGTGAGTACTGGCAGAGCTGGTAACATCAACATTAAATTTCAAAAATGGACTTAGCGGATTTAAGTGTTTTCTGAATCCAAAGCAGTTCTCTTTCATGCACTAAATTTATACCCCACCATTTGTTTCATATAAGGTGCAAAATGAAAGCATTATGTTTTTTTCTTTAAAAATCTGGCAATTTCAGTTGTGCTACCCTTACATGAGGCTGCTGTTTTCACCATTTACCTGAAAGAATTAAGCAGGGTTTGGAATAATTCCGTGAGCCTAAGGATCAAACTGTAGCCCCATGGTTTGATCCTAAGGCCAGAATGGTATGAGGGATAACAGTCATCTGGTCGACCTCACGAGAGGAGGAGAAGGGTACCTCCAGCTCAGTAGCTGTGTAACCTCCGGCAGCTCACTCAGTTTCTCTGCACCTCAGTTTCTTCATATGCAAAAAAAAGGGGGGGGCTATAATAATAACCCCAACCTCACGAGGAATTCATGCTCAAAAGTGTTTAATTGGGTCAGTGTGTGTAGTGACCTCAGCACAGTGCCTGGCACGTAGTTAGCACTCAGTAAGTGGAAGCTGTTGTCACTGTGATTGTGTCTAGTCAGGTATGTGAGCCTTTTCAATACCTTTCCTCTTCACCTTTGCCTCCAAGGTGCGTCCACTCAGAACTCCAACACCGTGGAGCCGGAGAAGCAGGTGGACAACACCGTGAAGATGGCCGGTGTGATCGCTGGCCTCCTCATGTTCACCATCATCCTCCTGGGCGTGATGCTCACCATCAAGAGGAGGTGAGTGTGGCTTGCTGCCCTGCAGACTCTGCCAACCCCAAGCGGCCCCAGCACCACCATATGGCCAAGTCCTTTCTCTGCTGACCACTTCCGAGCAGGGACCTTCTGGAACAACTGTTGAGGTCCTGAAATTCGGGGCCAGTTGTGGTTCATCGTGTTGGTGTCCGAAGGGTGTGTGCTGCCTGCGTGGCGAGCAGCCGCAGGATGGCCAGTGTCTTGCGGGGCAGCTGTTCCTTGGTGTACGATGCTCCTCAGAGATAGCTGCTCTGTAGTGATTGGTCATATCATCAGGATTACAGGGGAGCCACAGGGACACAGATGCACCTACAAAGACAGACGGAGGGAAGCAGTGCTTCATTCCTTTCACCTTCATCCATTCCCTTTTTGTCTTTGGTCAAGGAACAGTGTCCTTCTGCATCAAAGGGTAGAGCCTCCGATGGTGTGACAGCCCTCTGGGAAGTCTCCTTCCTACTCCAGGGCCCAAAAACCTTCCCTGCTGGATTGCTGGTGCTTGTCACCTCTCAGCAGGATATCCTCCTGGCGCCTCTGGTCCAGGCACAGTTATCTCGTATTGCACGCATTGCTCACGAAAGCCAGGATCCAGGTTCCTTCCTGATCCCCCAAATTCATTACGCCGACATCATGTGTTTATCAAGCATTCACAGGGCTTGAGGACCAGCCAGGGAGCTGCAGAGAGGAAAGGGAAATATTCATCAGGGAAGGTGGGTGAGTATCAGCTCTCACTGTCCCTGGGGTGCAGGGCTGGTTCTTCTAAACAGGGGGTCCTCCCACCTTCACACATTAGCCACTGTGTCCCCATGCCTGCTGCCCATCTCAGTTTCAATGCCAGGATTCCAATCTTGGTCTCCACCCTCCCACTCCCCAATCTGCCAAGCAAACAAAACACTTATCTACATTATAATGACATGTGCTGCAACCTGCCCTGCCCCCAGTTTAAAGAGTTCTATTTATATCCTTCAACAAACTATGTAACTCCTCAGCCTGAAGCTCTGGGTTTGGTTACTCAGAGTTCAAGACAAGCCCAGTAATGAGGACTGGGGACGTGCTGCCATCCCTGGGATAAAACCAGCTCATGAAACTTGTTCCCCCCAAAACAAAGGGACAGAATGCCCCAAAGACAAATTCCAGCTTCTACTCTAAGGAGTCCCATAAACCGAAATGCACAAAGTAAAAAAATAAAGACTGTGTCCTTATTTCCAGCCATTGATTTCCACTCTGCTAGTAATCAGCCTTCTTTTAGCCATTCTTGCCCCCAAAAATGTCTCTGTGTGTCACATGGTTCCATTCTGAGTCAGCCAGTACCTGCTTTGATCAGGACATCTTATTGGTAGGACCTGTTCTTTCTTTTCTTCTAAATATTTATTTATTTAGCTGGCTGCCCTGTAGCTCAAGAGTAAAGAATCTACCAGCAATGCAGGAGACTGGGTTCAGTCCTTGGGTTGGAAAGATCCCCTGGAGAAGAGAATGGCACCCCACTCCAATATTCTTGCCTGGAGAACCCCATGGACAGAGGAGCCTGGCAGGCTGCAGTCCATGGGGTCGCACAGAATTCAGACACGATTGAGTGACTAACACTATGACTACTACCCAGTCTTAGAAGGATACTTTAGTTACAGATTGTGGGATCAAGTTCCTTGACCAGGAATCGAACCCGAGCCCCCAGCAATGGGAGCACAGAGTCTTAGCCACTGGACCACCAGGGAAGTCCCAGGATCTGTTCTTTCTTGACATGTCTGTTCTGTAGGATCATTCCTTTCCTCAGGCTCCCAGCAGAATGACAGAAGAATTAAGATTCTCATCCAGCTACTGATTTTCTGGTTGGAGAGACAAGGGAGAAGGAAGGTCCATGCTAATACTGGGGGTCAGGAACCCCCAGAGTCATCATCATCTGTGAAGCCAGGCTATGTGTTATGTCTCAGTGGCAAGGCAGCTGCTATTGGATGAGGTCAAGCATGAGGTTTGATTTCTCTGGGAGGTAGAGAGCACGTTGCTCGTATAAGATCCTCGATGCATTCTTAGAGTCTCAGATGCTTTAAAGACAGAGGTGAGTGTGAGAGAGTCTCTTTGAAAAAAGTAACTCATTTAATAGAATTGCATTCCTCTTTGATAGACCCCGGAGGTTCTTATTCTTTGCCACTGATTTGTAAGTCAGATATGCTCTTCCAATTTTGCTCTTTCTAAAGCCTGGCTTAACCCACGTCACCATCGTCTGTGAGCTTGTGAAGAAATTTCACTTCCCTCTCAACAGCTATTTCTGAAATGTGTGACTTTCCGGGAGGGAGGGAAGGGCTTTCTGGTTTCAGGATGAGAGCAGGAATAAAGTGAGCCCTTTGTGTGGTTTTATCCTTTTCTGAGTATCTTCATCAGCTGTCAGTTCTATCAAAACCATCCATCAGTCCCAATCAACAGACATCACCAGATGACCATTTCTTCCCAAGAGGCAAATCTCAGATGTTGTGGCAGTGAGCCAGGGGGTGGGTGGGGCTGCCGATCAGCATTTGCATATATAGCATCTTTTGGAAAGAGTAAGACATTTTCTGGCCTAGTTGATGGTCATATTTTACAAACGGGTATAGGGAATGGAAAAGGGAGGTGTGAAGAGGGGAAAGAGGGAGAAAAAGAGAGACATAAGCCTGCTATGTTTAACTCTTTCCACTAACCCCTTGCCCCAAAGGACAGTGAAGAGCTTGAGGGGCTCCTTTCCCTCTTCCGACCCCAACCCCATATGTGAACATGGGGAAAACTTCACTGGTCAATTAGTCTGTCCCTAACTTACCTGGGGCTCACCAGAACGCTGTCCATGTGTGTTGTGTGCTCAGTTGCCCAGTCATGTCTGACTCTTGGCAGCCCCCCAGGCTCCTCTGTCCATGGGATTCTCTAGGAAAGAGTACTGGAGTGGGTTGTCATTTCCTCCTCCAGGGGATCTTCCCAACCTAGGGATCGAACCCATGTCTCCTGTGTCTCCTGCATTGGCAGGCAGATTCTTTACCACTGTACCACCTGGGAATGCTGTCCACAGCCACCTGAAGGGAATAGATAATTAAAGGAAAAGAAACCCCCAAATAATAGGTAAACCATCACAAATCCGAGTCCTAGGGTCAGCATCTCTTCAGTGTCCCTTCGTGACCTTGAGTTAGTTTCTGCTTCCAGGAGCTCTCAGAAGTTGAATGCCTGCCACACTTCCTGCACTGGCTTGAGCTGGGTCTTCACTGTAACCTCCATGGACATGGGCATGGTGGCTCCGTTTCCTCCAATCCCAGTGGGTTCAGCTGACTCAAAGTCTTCCCCAGAGCTGCAGCCAAGTGTTTCCAGTCCACTTAAGATGCTCCTAGCTTCCCCTAGGGCTTACCTGTCACTGTCCACAGAGAGTCTTTCTCTCATATTAGGTGTTGTGTATGTGTTGTACTGAACTAGAAAGCTGGCCTAGAAAGGGCTAAAGATGCAGATGACCAAGGAAAGGGCTTAGTGGAGTCAATTTACATTTAGAAGACTGGGGAAAGAGAAGGGCGGGAGAGAGAGATCAACATACCCTGAGGAGTGTTTGGTTGTTGTCGGGTTTTTTGTAATGGCTGGAGGGCATGTGGAAAAAAGCAAGGTTGCAGAAGGGGATGTGAGATGTCGATGATCCATTTAAACAGAATTCCCTTCAAGTTTGAAAAAGATGCAAATTCAACTTTGGACTTCTTTTAGTAGTACCTTTGGCTGTTTGGACTGGGCTTCTTTGAATGCAGGATGATACAGAATCAGGACAGTGTATGTTTGGAGGGTTGCATGAACATTGTAAGATGGAACTTGGAGCCCCTTCTGACAGTTAACAACCCGTGTGGTTCTGGCCAAGCTCATTGCAAAACATCCATTCTTAGGCTGTCACTGTAGAATGTCTCCATCTTTTTCTCCTGGCTTGTCTGTCACATCTAGACCTCAGAAACAGTCTAGAAGGGATTCATGCATGCCATCATGTAGTAGAACACACTTCCTCTTCATGAGTGCCCTGTTGAGTCCTGAAATGAAGAAAAACCGTCATCTCTGCAGTCCTGGTCATCTTCTTCCCTGACCTCCTTCCTTCGAATTACTGGACATCCTCTCTCAAAGGAAGGGGCAGCCGAGGAGTTGCTAGGCCACCTCTCTGGTCCCTTGGCTTAATGTTACAGAGCGCTGGGTGCCTTCAGTGTAAATTGAGGTGGAAAGCTCCAGCCTTAGTGCCTTAACCCAGGGCTCCCCAACCTCTGGACTATGGACCTGTCAGATCATCAGCAGCATCAGTTTAGAAATAAAGTGTACAATATATGTAATTCACTTAAGTCATCCCCAAACCATCCCCATACCTTCCTGGAGCATGGAAAAATTTTTTCCACAACGCCAGACCCTGATGCTAAAAAGGTTAGGGACCACCACATTAATAAGTGTATCTTGATGGTTGAAGGTGTTTATTAGCCACTCACATGTGGAAAGTTTGATGTTGAAATGTTTGTTTGTAGGATATGGACATGTTACATATGCCTACACGCTTCCTATCATCGTTTATTCCTTGGGACACACTTCCTGAAGTTTGAGTGTGGTCCTCCAAGGCTTAAGGATAGTGATACCCTTCTGATTGGGGAAACATGGAGCCAGGTTAAGCAGGATAACTTGGTAGATCTGTACCTCAAGACTTGAGTGTATTCTACATGAACCTCTCCATCCCTTCTTACTTTTCAAATGGAAACTAGGCAAATTTTAGGCAGATAGTTTCAAAATCCTTCACCACACACAGTTCCATCCTCCCCCATCTCCTCGCCCTGCCCCGCTCTTCCTGGTCCAGCCTAAACTTACTGCCAGTCATACTTTGCCTGTCCAGACAGTACCTTTCCCACGAGTGCATTCGGAGTGCCCTGAGTTTGAGATATGAGAGTCTGCTCTGAGATAAATGTGCATCTCTTGCTGTATCTTGATTCTCCGTGTCTGCCCTCCAGTATTCTTGCCTGGACAATTCCATGGACAGAGGAGCCTGGCAGACTACAGTCCATGGAGTTGAAAAGAGTCAGCCATGACTGAGCGCCTAACACTCGCCTCCCAGTAGCTCCCAGTCTGAGGGGTATAGACATCTTGTTAGCTGTGTCCTGGGATACAGAAAAACTGGGTCTGAATCTCTACAGCCCCATGCATCTGCTGCTAACCTTGGAGAAGCAATGATTCAAAGCTCAGCCTTTGCTTTCCCATCTGTGAGATGCAGCCAATTTCATGTAGCTGCTCTAAGGATCAAGTGAGCTAATGGCTGGGACAGGCTTTACTTCCTGTACCTTCTAACAGGACTATAGTGCATGATATCAACAGGGATATTCATCTCACACATGACCATCAAGTGCACCAAGTCAGCTCCAACCCCGTCACCCCTATGCAGAAGGCAGTGCTGCCATCAACACACATGCTCTGACCTAACTGATTTGTTTGTTTCCCATTTGAACTGCTGCACCTGCTGCCATACCCTGATTTTAATTCAACAGCTAATCATAGAAGATAGGACTCTGTTTTCTGAAAAGAGGAAACTGAGGTTCCTATCTTCTATGATTATTTGTTGAATTAAAATCAGGGTATGGGCAAAATTGAAATACAAACCCAGGCTCTGTGACTCCAGGCCCCTTGTTGTTGATTTCTGTCGCAGCAGTGCATGGAGACTGGTAGAAAAGTGAATCCTGGAATGGGACAAAGGTGACCCAGACTCATATCATTTCCTCCCGTTCTCTGTCTTGGTGCATGCTGTTTCCCTGAATCAAATGTCCAGACATTTCTCTTCACCTGCAAGGCTCCTGTTACTCTCTCTCAGCCCCAAGTTATTCTGAGTATAATTCCTTCAAGTATTACCTTCTGTAAGCAGTATTCCTACAAGCACCCATCCCAAGAAGATCCAGTGATCCCCCAGCTCCATGCAGCCATTGTGTCAGATATATAGACCTCCAGTTTTGTGTTTATCACACAAACACTGGTTGTAGTTTTGTGGACTGAACTGGCCTGGGACAGCAGGCCTTCTGCTTTGGTCCTCTCTCACCAGAGCTCCATTGCCCTGTATCATCTGCTCCTAGATATTTAGCCTCAAAGTGTTTATGGTCAAAGCTAAAATCATCAGCTCCCCACCAACCTGTTCCCAATCATGTGTCCCCATCTCAGTGACAGGTACACCCTGTCCATCAGCCAGACCAATGGGATTCCATCACCCCAGTACTGCTGACCTTGCATCTGTACTTTCTCTTGGTCACATCATCTCCTCTCCCCATCCCCACTGCCTCCTCCCTGGTGGAAGCCTCTATGGCTTTGCTGTAGGAGTCTCTTCCCCACCCTCCTCCTCTCTCTCTCTGACTATGGCCCCACCCCTCCAACCCATCCTCCAGTCTGTAGCCTAGGTGATGTTTCAGAAATTAAACTTGTACTCCCAAACCTGCATTCTAAAATCCTTCATTGGCTTCTCCTCCCAAGTGTCAGTGATTCATGGGGAGCAAATGAGGGAAGATGTACCTGCTTATTAGGTCATCCAGAGAGCTGTGAAGCTATGCTGCCCCCTTGCTCACAGTGATTCTGGCCGATTTCCTAGAGTCTCACCCCACTGCAGTGCCTTAGCTGGTGAAGTTTCCTCCTCTTTCTATGCCTGTGTGTTCCTCAGTTCCATCTGGCCAGATCCTGCCCACGTTTAAGGTCTAACGTGAAAGACACCTTCTCCAGTAAACCCTTTTGACCTTCAGTCTAGACACAGTCTCCTCACCATCTGGGGTTCTCTCTGTGAGGATCCCTGTCATGTTCTGCCTTACACTTGTCACTTGTATTCACAGCTTTTCTTCTTCAATGGACCATCGGCTGCCTGTTCTTATTCATCCTTGTCACAAATGTGCCTTGCAGATACTGAGGATTCCCTAAAAACATGTTGAATCCCAGTGAAATGAGAACAGATGGAGTCCACGATTGCATTCCATCTCTCGGGCAAGAAAGCGTCACTCTGATTACAGACCCAAATATCAACATTGAGCATCAAGGGTAAACCCAGCCCTGTGGTGGGAGGTGTTAAGGCTGGAAGGACAGCATGTGAAAGATGTACCATGATCTGAGATTCAGGGAACACCTGTATATCTGGGGGGGTGGGGAGGGAGGCGGGGGGGAAGACAGGCAAAAGGGAAAGATAACTACCAGGTCAGCCAAAGAGGCAGGGTCACTGTTAGGTTGGACTGTGCTACAGGTGACAAAAGTGAAGCGTGAAGAGTCTAAGGAAATTGCCCCAAATCACGTAACTTATAAGCAGCAGAGCTGGGTCTGAAACTTGGCCAATCTGATAACAGAGTCTACCCTCTTAGCACCACCTAACCTGGGTAAAATGTAAAACAGGGTTTGCTGATACGCTGAACTGCATGACATCGTTCTGAATGGTTTGTCAAGATGGGAAAGCAGCCCCAAATAAACTTTTCAGCTTGTTTTGTCCACCCCATTCTAAACTGCACCACACCCTGGGAGGCTAGTCCTTCTTCTGTTTGCACTCACTTGGGTAGCCATTCAAGCTAGAACCTTGAAAAGCAAAAGCGTCAGTTACTCAGTCGTGTCCAACTCTTTGCAGACCCCATGGACTGTAGCCCTCCAGGCTCCTTTGTCCATCGGATTCTCCAGGCAAGAATACTGGAGTGGGTTGCCTTCTTCAGGGGATCTTCCCAACCCAGGGATCGAACCTGGGTCTTCTGCCTTGCAAGCGGATTCTTTATCATCTGAGCCACCAACCTTGGAAGTCTTAAAATGCTCACATTTAATCACCTGTTGCTTTTGTGTTTTAGCCACCTTTCACATTCACCGCTTCTTCCTCAGGGCGATTTCAAGATCTGCCGCCAACGTCTCTTGTTTAACTCTTAGAGCAGCTTTCACGACCCCAGTCCCTCTCTCCTCCAACTGTTTTCTCAGACTCCTGCCAGAATCATCCATCTAGAAAAATATTTGGCTACTTGGTCCTTTGGGTTCTCCCTGTGACCTATGGTATTGAGGGTAAGCAACTTAAGTTCTTTGGGAACTAGGCTCTGCCGACATCTTCCCCCCGCCACCGCAAACTTTAAACTTTTTATTTTGTATTTGAGTATAGCCGATTTACAAAGTTCTGATAGTTTCAGGCTAACAGCAAAGGAACTCAGTCATACATATACAGCTCTTCTCCCCCAAACCCGCCCCACTCCCATCCAGGCTGGCGCATAACATTGAGTAGATTTCCATGTGCCATACAGTAGGTCCTTTTTGTTTATTCATTTTGAATATACCTGCTGACATCTTGACGTTTCCACCTTGATAACCAACTACCCACCCATTCTGTAGACACATATTCAGCAGCCTGGAAGTACCCTCCCTCCTACTCCATCTGGGTGTTCCTTGACTTTACAACTGAGGCACCACAGACTTTAAGCCAAATTACCTCTCCCCTCTCTACCCGTTACCCCCAGATACGGTCCCACAGCTCCTTGTGTTACTGCCTCACACCATGCATCACTCCAGACGATAATAGCATAGTGCTTGTCAAAAAGTCTCTTAAAGTTAGATTTCTTAGATTCTGATCCTCGTCATGTTGCTTGGTGTTGGTGGTAGCGGTGGTTTATTCGCTAAGTCATAGGTGACTCTTGTGACCCATGGACTGTGGCCTGCCAGGCTCTGCTGTCCATGGAATTTTCCAGGCAAGAATACTGGAATGGATTGCCATTTCCAACTATGTACACTTAACCTCTCTGAGCTTCACTTTCCTCACCTGTAAAATAGAGGTAATAATACTTCTAATGAGGATTAAATAAAATAGTTCACACAAGGTACTGAGAACAGCACCTGCTGCATAAGTGAGCTCCTGCTGTTTAAGTGGCAGCTATTAATTATCATCTAAATTGTATTTCTTGCCTGACTCTCCCATCAGACATATTGACTGGATTAAGATGGCATTTGTCTTTCTATCTCTGGTAGTTGGTGGAGACGGTCATTTAATAGGCCCTTAAAAAGTTTTAGCTGAATTACTGGTGGAAAGATGGATGAGTGGATGATGGATGGATTGTTGGATGAATGAGTAGATGAGTACATGGATGAACAGATGAGCATGTGGAGTTATGATCTAAATGGATAAGTAGATGTACAGACTTTTAAGGTGGTGGGTAGATGGGTGGAAGGATGGGTGGATGGAGGCGGATGGATGGATGGATGGAAGAGTGAATGGGTGGGTTTAAGAAATGGATGGACAGGTAGATGGTTAAATGGATGGTTAAGTAGACAACTTAGTCTTGTTTAAATAGTATGAAACAAAGGGAAGCTAGGCCTCAAGTCATTCTTGTCAGCCAGCTGAAAAGATTCTGCAGTATGTGATTTATAAAGTTTGGGTTTTTTTTCTAAGCACAGCTGTCTTCCTGCTCAGAATCTTTGGTCTCAGGCAATCTGTTACTTGCAATATCACTGTATCCTTGTAAATTTAGACCTTCAGTAAATCTTCAAGCCTGAGAGAAAGGACACATGTATACTCTGTTTTGATCACAGAGTAAAGAACTATAATCCTTGCCCTGGAAGACCCTGCAATTGAATTTGGAAAACAAATTCAGTTAATAGACCCCTGCCAGCTTCTATCATTCTGGGGGTGCATGGAAGCTTGGTCAGGGATCGCAGTGGCTTTTGGTGACATCCAGGATAACTCAGCCACTTGGAAGAGGTGAATCAAAGGGTGAGGAAGCATGTTGTTATGAGGAGGTGGCCAGGCAGAGGGGAATCCTAAAGGTTGAGAGCAGACCACCAGAGGTCGTGAATGTTGAGACCCAAGAGTGCAGCTTGGAGCTGCTGGCAGTGAAAAAATCCTGGCTCAGGATGGAGGCCTTGCAGCTGGTCCCAAAATACACAAAATATTAGATCTAGTGAGGGGTAACCTCATAGCATGCAAATGAACAGAACTGAGATTGGAACACTGGCCTCTCCATTCTCAGTCCAGTGTTCTTGACAATATAAAGAACAGAGACGTCTGTGAGTCTTTATCCAATGGAGCCTGAACTTTCTGCCCTGGAGGAATCATATTCCCAGGCTCTGGTCCACAGAGCCCCCAATGAAGAAGAATGCCAACCTGTATTATATGGGCTTCCCAGGTGGCACCATTGGTAAAGAACCCGCCTGCCAGTTCAGGAGACACAAGAGGCTTGGGCTCAGTCCCTAGGTTGGGAAGATCCCCTGGAGGAGGAAATGGCAACCCACTCTAGTATTCTTGCCTAGAGAATCCCATGGACAGAGGATCCGCTCAGGCTACTGTCCAAGGGGTCACAAAGAATCAGAAACGACTTAAGTGACTGAGCACAACACAGCACATGGTTGGTAGAGGGGATTGGATGACTTGTGTGGGCTGTTCTAGATCCCACCCATCATTGGAAGTTCTTCACCCCTTTCTCCCATCTGGGGCCACTGTTCATTTGGCCAAAGATATTGAACAGTTTTACGAGTGACCAGACTTGCTGGCTGTAGTTTCCCCAGTTCAGCCTCCCAAGGAGGCACAGAGCTTCGCTTCTGCCAAGATGTCTTGGCATTCAGATGTCACTTTCCTTCTGGACCTATAGAATTTGGCTCTCCTGATAAATGAGAGAAAGCCGAGGGGAGGGCTTACCTTGGTGGCTTTGGCCAGTTCCTACTTAAGAGGGGGAAATTTGGGGCTCTGAGGTCATGTTCCCACCCTGTGGATGTAAAGACCACATCTTTCTGTGTCAACAAAACTGGATAGCTGTTGGAATTGATCACAGAACTCAAGACGGGAGCAAATTATTCTTGCCTACTTAGATGAGTCTTTGAGGACCTGAATTATTCAGCAAGTTTTCTCAGTCCACAAATGTATTAGTTATTGTCAGTATAATTAAGTTAGTAAAAGAAAAGTGTTCCTATTTATTTTCCTACAGAACAAGAAAAGTTATAACAAAGGGAATATCACAGACTTACTTGAGTTTTCCTTTTTTTTTTTTTTTTTTTAATTGTTCAGAAGCCAAGAGCTAGAAGAGACATCAGAGAAAGACCGCAGGCAGTGATTTTTCAACCATTCTTCTGGAGAGTGGAATCTGTTTTTTAGTCATGTGAAATCTTAAGTGACATGCCAATTTATGAAATAGATTAAAATGGAGAGGCTCTGCCTTTGGTGGCTGGCAGAGGGCCAGCAGCCCTACCTGTTCAGTAACCCCACATGCTCCCTCATTACAGTGAGTCTGCAGAATCCTGAGAATGTGTTGTTTGAAAATTCGGGATTTAGTTCAACTCACCTAAGAATCAGATAATAAAAGGAAGGCTCAGAGAGTTTATTCAAGTTGTAGTCTGTTCAAACTGATGTTTGCAAGTCTTCTCTTTTAGTGCAGTGCTCTTTCATGATGAAATTTGAATGCTCTTCCAGTTTTCTACCAGTAATGTAACAAAGTACTTCCCAAAATTTAGTGCCTTAAAAAAAATAAGCCATGAAATTTAGTGATTTTTCTCACAAATCCATACTTTGGCTAGGGTTTGCAGGGGATGACTTGTTCTTGTTCTGTGATATCCAGGGTCTTAGTTGGTAGGATCCAGTTGGCTGGGGGTTGGCTGGAAGCCTCTCTCTGTTCATACAGTCTTAGGGCTTCTGAGTGTGGTTTCTCCACATGGCCTCTTCTGACCACAGCAAGCTTGGGATACTTAGCCTTTTTACATGGAGGCTCAGGCCTCCAAGTGAAAGTTCCAAAGACTCAGACAGAGCCACAAAGCTTCTATTTGTCCTGTGCTAGAAAGTCCCAGAATGTAACTCCTGCTACATTCTATTGGTCACCTAAGGCCAACCCTGATTCCGTGTGGAAGGCGCTGCACTTGGACATGAGTGTTGGGAAGTTTGGATCACTGGGCAGCCATCTTGGATGCTGCCTACACACTTTTCTTGCTTTTGGAGTGATCTTACTGCATAGATTCTGATGTGGTTTAACCTTAACAGAGAAGTCATTATTTTTTTCCTTAGATCTTAGGAGCACTGTCATAAACTAGTTCTAGAAGGCCACAGAAATCTGACTTAAGACCAAAACATCATAATTACCAGGAAAGTAGCTTTAGTAACCATAAGAATTTTCAAACCAATAAAATGGCCAAATGCGATCTGGCTTCCTCTGCATGAATAGTGAGTTTCTCCATCACAGGAGGGGTCTCCTTCATTTCTTCTACCACTGCAAGGGTCTGATTCTCAAGGACGCCGACTAGTTGAGAATCTTGCATCTCCTTGAGCTTAGGGAGTAATACTATGTGCATTTCTAAGAACCAAGATTTCTTATAAATCTAATTCTTGTTTGTTTGTCTTTTCTTTCCCCCCACTTTTGGACATTTCCTTCATCTGACTGCCCATCAATATATAGAAGAAATGCTTATTCCTACTCCTATTACTTGTAAGTATCGACCTGGGGTGACTTTGCTTTGTGCCCTGTAAGGCAACCTGTAGCATGCATTTCCTGCACCAACCAAGTGTCTGTTGGTTTCCCATACTCACTTCTGTCTAAGTCATCTGTAGCCACAACGTTTTTATTTTGCCTCGATGTTTTCCATTTGAAAATGCACTGTCATTGTTCATGTCTGTTCTGTTTCTTCCATCTTGGATCCTGCCCCCTGCCCGCCCTTTCTGTTTTTGGAGCCATGAAGGGCTGTTTCTCCTTTGTCAGTATAATTCTCTAGTTAGAAATCCTCCAATTCCAACAAGAGGAAAACCTGATCCTCCTGTAGAATTTGCACACATAAAACAGAACCACTGATCTCAGCAACATCAAAGCCCATTAATGTCTGCTTGGGAAACGTATAGCCCTAAGGGCTGAAAGATTAGAAAGAAATTCATTGGCTATTTCCACTATTTCAGGAAGTCTACAGGGAATCATGGCTTTATCTAGAACCAGCTTCACTGACAGAAACATCCAAGGTCTTTCTTTGAGGCTAGAATTATCTCAGTCTAGTGTTTATCATCAGTTACATCATGTTGTCAGTGTATTTTGCTGGTACTTATAGATGGTTGATTGTATATAACAATTTTATCTTTATGGTTTTTCTTATTACTCAACCAGACATTTTTCACAACGTGAGGGTGAAGGAGAAAAATTCCATAAATAGATCCTTGGTAATGAAGAGTTAGAAAACCACTGAATTAGTCTAACATTTCTAATAGGCATTTTCCATATTTGAAAATTCAGGTCCAGAGGAGTATGTGAAGTACATGAAATCACACATCCAGTCGTCAAGAGAGAGGGACTAAAACTCAGAATGCCTCGCTCCTTGTAAAGTGTATTTTCCATCGTTCCATGTTTTGTTCCACCTCTGGCAAGCCCAGCCTTGTGAGAGAGACCATATCTGTTAGTGATCATCTGCTGAAGCCTTCACAGATGAGGAGGGAGCCAGCCTCCCCATCTCTCTGCTCAGTATTTGGGTCCCTGGTCAATAGGTCCATGCAGTGAGCAGATGAGGTTCTGGGATCACCACCCTGATGTTATATAGGAACCAATGACCCCCAGCCACCAGCACCAAAAGTACCAGACAGCCTGCTTCATTTGTTCATTCATTCATTTGAGAAACATGCATTGAACATGCACATTATGACCCAGACACTGTGGATGGAGAGATGGCCAGGACTTTGAACCCTACCTTCATGTACAAACCTGTCAGAGAGACTAGCCCATCATTAAATACTTGATAGCTCAGCTGAGAGGTACCTACAGGTACGTGTACTGTGGTATGGGGACACTTAGTTGTGTGACTGATTTTTTTTAGTGGGCAGGGGATAGTTATCAGTGCTTTTAGAGATGGGTTTATCTAGGGCTGAAGAAATAAGAATTCTGAGCAGGGAAAGCAGTATGTGCACACAGAGGTATGAGACAGTATCGGGCATTGTTGCCATCGTGGAAGAAGTCAGAGTTCTGGGTTCAAGTTACATCTCTGTCACTCACCAGTTACATAGCCTTTAGCAAGTTTTCTGAAGTTTTTCAGCCTCTTTCCTCTTAACTCTAAAATAGGGATAAGAGTGCCTAGCTTGTAGGGAATGAGGAATTCTGTAAAGTGCCTCGCAAATACACTGGCACTCCTGCAATGTAAGTTTTCTTTTGTTTCCCCTTTCAGAAACCATAAGGAGTCAGGGCTGAAGCGGTGGCCCCTGATGGTGCCTCTGGTCTTCTAGAGATTCTTACAGGATCAATGTGCTACCTTAGGTATGGGCATGCAATGTCTTCCGGGCAACTTGCCCCCTCAGTCTGTTAGCCAGTGTACATAGCACTGTCTGGAGGCCCACTGAGTGCCATTCTCTGTGCCGGGCCCTGTGATGAAATCAAACACGAGTGGTATGGAGGTATAGAAGCAGATACACAAGCACTTGTACTTCAAGTTGCAATGCTAAGCAAGGGTCTTTGATTCAGTGCAGACTTGGCGTTCTCAGTGACAGATCCTAGGGTGTGACACTCATGCCAGCTCAGGAATGGGGCATAGTTAAAGATTCAGAGGCGGAGGAGAACTGGCAAAGCAGACAGAAAGGTAAGAGGAGAACCACAGAGAACCAAGTGAAGCCCACTGCAGGAGGAAGACTTGACAGTAGCAGGTGCTGCAGAGAGACGGGAGTGGAGGGCTCGGGCATGGCCGCGACCAGCAGAAGCCACTTGTGCCGGTCCTGGGGTAGCCTTGAGGGGAGAAGCCAGCCTGCCTAGGGCCCATGAGGAGGACAACTTCTTAACCGCTGGGCCCTAAAAGAGAGGAGAAACATTCCTGAGCTCATTCGTGAGCTGGCATGAGACCGGCCAGTTGAAGGGCCAGAAAGTCCTGGAATCTGTATGTAGAGGACCTGTGCAGAATGCAGTGGCTAAAGATGCTGGAGGTGCGGTACCCAGAGAAAAGGAGGATCTGGAGGCTAAGTGGCGACGGGGAGCCGAGGAGGGTGTGTGTGACCAGTCTTGTGAAACCAAAGGATTGAGGGATGCAAGTAGATGGTGAAGGGTGAACAGAACGGAAATGATGGACCCCCGTGGTGGTCTCCAGATTCAAAATTCCATTCGGCCACGTCTTAGGCAGAGACCCTGCATGAGTGCTCTAAACTGTCTCTGTTCAAATTGTGGGCCACAGACCTGTGGCACTGACGTCACGCAGGAGCTTGTTAGAAACACAGCACCCGGGACTTCCTGGCAGCCAGCGATGGGGACTCCTCACTCCCAAAGAAGGACGCACAGGTTCCATCCCCAGTCAGGGAACTAAGGTCCCGCAGGGCGCACGGTGCAGCCTAAAACAAACAAGAAGTGCAGCACTTACATTCCCTGCTCAGGTCTTCTGAACAAGAACCTGCGTTGCGACAAGATCCCGAGTTCATTCATGCGCACCTTTAAGTTTGAGAAGCACTGCCTTACCCAGTCTCAGTTGTCTCATCTATAAAACAGGAAAAATAATACCCTCCTCGCAGAGCTTGTGGAGTCACCCCATCCCTCTAAAAGCCTCGAAGTCACCCACTAAAAGAGAAAGCCTCCAACATACTTTGGCTCAACAGTGAAATTCATATTCAATCCCCAAGTTTTTGTGGAGTTCCCACTTACATGTCAGGCACTGGTCAAGGTTCTGGGATGTAAGAGTTAGCTCAACAAACAAAAATCCCTGCCTGCATGAAGAGTTTTAGTGGGAGGAGACAGAGAAAAAACACCATATATAAGAAAAGCAGTATAGGTGTTATGTGATGGTCAAGAGAGGTAAGGTGAAAAACAGAGAAACTGTAGAAAGAGAATGTCAAGTGTGGCTGAGAGAGGAAGAGAGGAATGTGTTTTCAAAGCCAAGAGGCCCTCAGTGTCCCTCCCACATTGAAAGGTCCCATACACAGGATCAAGGGTCCATAAACTTTTTCAATAAGGAATCAGTAGTAAATATTTTTGGCTTCATGGACTCTCTTGCATCTGCTCAACTCTGATGCTGTAACATGAAAATAAACATACAGTATGTAAATATATATGCAGGAATGTGTTCCAATAAAATTTTACTTAGAAGATTCAGAGGGTGGGCCAGATTTGTCCTGAGGGCCATGGTCTTCCTATCCCTGCTTTTGAGATAGGGAGAGAATGTGGTTCAAGATTCATCCTGTTTGATGAGCTTCTATGATGAACACTGGTGGCTCAGACAGTAAAGAATCCATCTGCAATGCAGGAGACCCAGCTTCAATCCCTGGGTCGAGAAGATCTCCTAGAGAAGGGAATGGCTACCCACTCCAGTATTCTTGCCTGGAGAATTCCATGGATAGGGGAACCTGCTAGGCTACAGTCCATGGGGTTGCAAAGAGTCAGACACGACTGAGCAACTAACACACACACGCGCACACACACACACATAATGCGTTGCACCGTTGCATGGCAGCTGGACCAGCCTTGGAGGAGACTGGTAGCTATGTTGTTTTTTGTTGATTTTTAGCTGGTGTGATGTGTGGGGTTCATGTAAGGCTCAGGGAAAGCCTGTGAGGTACAGTTAATGTGTTGAGTCTATTTAGACACTGAGACTGAGGTTTGAGGACTTGTGTATACACACAGCCAGGATGTGGCAGAGCCTGGATTTGAATCCTGGACCCCATACCCCCAAGTCCTGCTCATCCTTCTCATTTAAGACTTCAGGGCGCCTGCCTGGACTGTGTGCTTGGAGGGCCCTTGGCCAGGCTGTGGAAGAGCCAGGATTTGAGTGCAAGTTTTTCTGCCTGTACATCCTCAGTTCTATGCAGGGACAGCAGTGCCTTGCTCAGGACAAGAAGTGGCAGCTGTTCCTGGCTGGCAAGGAGGGCCTCGAGGCAATCCTGTCTTTGCTGTCCTGGGGACTTGCCGTGTGGTCAGAGCTGAGAGTGCTGGGCTGCCAGATCAGTGGTAGTTGAGGGCTTAGAGTAAGAGGTGACCAAAAGGAAGTTAATGTCCCAGAGAAACAGAGCTATAGGTAGAAGGCGCTTTGGGATCTAGGAGCAAAAGAATCTAGAGTGGAATCCTTCATTGCCAGGTACACATTTTAAAAACAAAAATAATGTGGGTTTTGGTGTCAGACTTAGATCACAGTTTAGGTCTGCCTCTTCTGTCCAGTTGTTCAGACCTTGAGCTGTCACGGAACCACTGAGCCTCGGTTTCTTCATCTGCAAAATGGTAATAGCAACTTGCCGGCATTTTCATGAGGCGTAACGAACAAGCATTATCTATAGAATGACTGACACAAAGTAGGTATTTTATAAAGAGCGGCTGTTATTCCTCACATCCTGAGCTAACAGAAATGCTTCTCTCAAATTCCTTTTTGTCTTTCTGTTGTAACACAGAAACCAACATCTTCAGCATCTGCTTTTTAAAACTATATTAAGAGTCAGCGTGTGTTCACGGGTTAATTTACCTCAAGGCATGTGATGGGCACGGTAATTGTTTTGAACAGAGACGTTTTAGTGTAGTCGTTGTTGAAAAGGCACTAAGGTGTCTACCAGCCGTTCTGACAGAGAGCACTTAACTGTTTCCCTTCGCCTTGTTTGAGTATCACAGAGGAGGGCACCTCCTGGGTTGGTCTCTGTGTGCAGACACTCTGGAACCCTTGGACTTTTCACGTCCTTTCGCTTTCTCCCCATTCCAGCATGTGTATTTATTTATTTATTTTGATTGGGCTGTAATGTTACACAACAGCGTGAATCAGCTCTAAGTGTACACGTCTCCTCCCTCTTGAGCCTCCCTCCCGGCCACACCCATCCCAACCACCTGGGTGAGCTCTCTGTGCTATACAGTAGGTTCCCACTTTAAATCCTACATCTCTTCTTCAAGGTCCAGATCAAACATCGGCTCTCAGAGGAAGATGTCTCTGATTCTTTCTACCTACAGGAGTGTCCCTTTTCTCCAACTCTGACTGCAGTCACTGTTATCATGGGCAGGAGCAAATGTGTCTTAAGGATGTTTCTTTTTCATTAGCATGTTCCCCGTGGTGCCCTGACACTCACAGTGAACCCCCAGTAAATGTTTGTGGAATGAATGAACAAGATGAGATTAAAAGACATAACAGCTAAAGTCAACAGGGAGATGATCTGTTCTTAAACAAACCGAAAAAGGTAACAGTTTTTAGCTGACTCCAGACCCTGTCTGTTTCTTGCTTCTGTGGCTTTAAGGCAACTTTTTAAAGTCTGTTTCCTAATTTATAAAGTGGGAATTAACAGTGCATTCCTTAAAACTTATTTACAAATCAGAAACAGACTCACAGACTTAGAGAATGAGCTTACGGTCACCAGAGGGGAAGAGAGGGGGTTGGCAGAGAGTTTGGGATTGACATGTACACACTGCCATATTTAAAATGGGTAACCAGCAAGGACCCTCTGTATAGCACAGGAAACCCTACTCGGTATTCCATAACAACCTAATTGGGGAAAGAATTTGAAAAAAGAATAGGTACATATATAACTGAATCACATTGTTGTACACCTGAAACTAACACAACATTGTTAAGCAGCTGTACTCCTATATAAAAATAACACGTTTTTAAAAATGCATTCCTTACAGAGCTCTTGCAAGGATTCAGTGAGACATTGTTTGGAAAATGCCTCACCTTTAGTAGGCTTTCAGCCAAAATAAGAAGCTGCCTCCTTTTTCTGAAATGCATACACCTTTTCACACCAGAGGCTGTTGCAAATCAAATATCATTGCCTCAATACATTTAAAGAGGAATTTGAAATGATGATATCAAGAGATACTCAGAAAGTATTCTATATAATTCGTCAGTCACTTCAAATAAAAATGAAGAAAAATAGGAATAGAAGGAAACCATTTAAAGATGATAAGTATCAATTACTGAAAGCTGACAGCAGACATGCTGACAGTGAAAACAGACGGTATTAGCCTGAAGGCGAGTCACAGGTGTCTGCCGCGCTACAGCTCTTCAGCCAAGGGAAGGCCTTGGTGAGGATTCTGACTCCTGGGCCCCACCACCGACCTACTCAGTTCCTTTGTGAGTGGAAACTGGGAATCTGTGTTTTACACACAATTCAGATTAATATTTTGCATGCTGACTCTCTCGATCCTCACATCACCCTGATATCTTTGCTCAGGGTCCCACCTTTGCAGCTGCAGTCCCCTTTTCCTGGAATGCCTACCCACCCTCCATGCCTGGAAAATTCTAGTATCATTATCTGCTTTTAATTTTATTGAAATGTAGTTGATGTACAATGTTATGATTTCTTCTGTACAGCAAATATATATATATGTATGTATAAACACATATGTGTGTGTGTGTGTGTATATATATACTTCTTCATTATGGCTTATCGCAGGATAGTGAATATAGTTCCCTGTAGGATCTCATTGTTTATTCATCTGATATATAACGCTCTGCCTCTGTGAATCCCAAACTCCCAATCCGTCCCCTCCCAGCCACCCTCACCTTGGCAACCGCAAGGCTGTTCTGTGTGTCTGTGAGTCTCTTTTGGTTTCATAGATACGTTGATTTGTATCATATTTTAGATTCCACATGTAAGTGATATCATATGGTATTTGCCTTTCTCTTTCTGACTTCCTTTGCTTAGTGTAATCATCTCTAGGTCCATCCAGGGAGCTGCATAGAGCATCATTTCCTTCTTTTGCTGGCTGAGTAATATTCCACTGTATATATGTACCACATCTTCTTCTTTATCCATCCATCTGTTGATGGACATTTAGGTGTCTTTCCAGGTCACGGCTCTTGTAGTGCTGCCGTGAGCATAGCAATGCATGTATCTTTTCGAATTGTAGTTTTGTCTAGGTATATGCCTAGGGATGGAATTACTGGATCATATGGCAACTTTGTTTTTGAGGAACCTCCGTAGTGGCTGCATTAGTATCTTTAAAAAGGGGAAATTATTCTCTTTTTCAGGTGGCCCTCCTCAGCTCCCACAGACAGTACTAGGCTCATTCATAACTTTGCTGTGCACTTACCTTTCATTCATTCACCCGTTGACTCACCTTCATGAACTGTTCTCAGATTATACTGCCCTGGGTGTATTTGCACGTCTTTCTCTTTGTCCCTCTGTTGATTATGGGAATGAACACTCACAGGTGGGTGTATGTGTGAGGGGGATAACCCGCATTTTGTTTCATCTCTCATTGACTTAGAGTATTCCGTTCTTATCCATTTCCAGTTATTTTGGCATATGGTGATGGTAGGGCTTTCAGATAATCTATTTTGTAATTTTTTATTGGTTTTAGTCTAGAAAGGTACTCGCATGTCACAATTATAAATGCATAAAATTAACCAGTGCTGTTGCAACAAGACAGATATTAACGCACAGGGCTAGATTGTGTGTACAGATAGAGTTGGGTAAGGATTGCAACTGAATGGATGCTCTATTGTTTACTCTATTGAATTAGAGTCTAAACACATCCATCATGAATACCAAACAGAGCAAATCTGTAAGTCAGAGCCTCTGTCTCCTTAATCAGGGGAAATGCAAACGAGTGTTTCTCTTCAAAGGTGGCAAAAGATGTTTATACTTGTTTCAAATTTATACTTTAAAGTTTTGAAACCAAC
Source organism: Redunca redunca (assembly GCA_006410935.1). Taxonomy (NCBI): domain Eukaryota; kingdom Metazoa; phylum Chordata; class Mammalia; order Artiodactyla; family Bovidae; genus Redunca; species Redunca redunca. The sequence continues at coordinate 398,646 of SJYQ01000346.1, read as the reverse complement.
CAAGTATCAGTGATGCCTTGAGACTTAGAAAGGGGTGTGATACTACATGTTTCTATTCCGTAAATACATTTGAACTTTATAAAGAAGGTAAAGGAGTGGGGGATTCTCTCGTGATGGAGAGGAGTGACCTAGCAAAAGAGGGATGGAAAGAGCACTGTTGAGATTGCTGCTCAGATCCACCTTCAGGGATGGACTTACCCCTCAGGTGCTACAACTGCTGTTGACAGACAGTTCTTGGCTAACTGCCCTCTTTTGGATAACTTGGTCTTCAGAACTGCCTCACCCAAGGTCCTCCAATAACTGGTCAATAGCTGACTTTTACAGGATGTAAAAATCAGTCCAGTATCAGAGTTGCCTACGGGGTTGGCTTAAAATAAACTCTCACTGCAGCTACATCACCATTCAGATTCCCCTCTGCCCACTTTTTCCCCTCTTCTCCCCTCTCCTCCCCTGTCTACCCCTCCCCTTTCCTCCCCTCCCTTCCCTTTACCTCTCTTTCCTTCCCTTCTCCTTCCCTCCT
>SJYQ01000346.1:306180-397592 GCA_006410935.1 Redunca redunca | reverse complement strand
GTGTTCATTGGAAGGACTGATGCTAAAGCTGAAACTCCAGTACTTTGGCCACCTCATGCGAAGAGTTGACTCATTGGAAAAGACTCTGATGCTGGGCGGGATTGGGGGCAGGAGGAGAAGGGGACGATAGCAGATGAGATGGCTGGATGGCATCACTGACTCGATGGACATGAGTTTGGGTGAACTCCGAGAGTTGGTGATGGACAGGGAGGCCTGGTGTGCTGCGATACGTGGGGTCGCAAAGAGTCGGACACGACTGAGCAACTGAACTGAAAGAGAACTAAGTGCCCAGCCATGGTGCTCCCTTAACAGTGTGTCACCAGGGCAGGAACAGATTTCAGTTCTGAAAGCACTTACCTTCAGCAAATATCCCCAAGCTGAGAACAACTCTTGCTGCTAGGGCTGTAGCAAAGATAAGATCCTGAGATGCACAAAGTGGAAAATGCCTTTCTAAGTGTTTCAGCAAAGTGCTTTTAATGGAAGGAAGTACTTTAGTTAAGCTTTGCAATGTTGATGATGATGATAATGATTGCATCTTGTTTGAGTATACAGCTTTATCTCTTCCAAAGTGCTTTCCCACTTATTACCTAGTTGTCTCGTTGGGCTTGGAGGTAGTTAGCAAGATATTATTAGACAGGTTTCTGTGCTTTGTAGGAAAAAACTCTGGGCATTCTGGCTCCAGTTTCAGTTAAGTGACTTCATTCCATCTCAACCTCAGTTTCTCATCTGTAAAATGGAAGTAATAACACCTACATTTCATAACAGCTGTGATGTTTAAGTGGCATTTTTTTCATTCATGAACATTTACTGAGCAATTCCTTTGTACTAAGCACTGAACTAGGTGTAAATAAGTATTTTAAAAGAAATGGCTTCCCTGGTGGCTCAGACAGTAAAGAATCTGTCTGTAATGCAGGAAACCAGGGTTCAATCCCTGGGTTAGGAAGATCCCCTGGAGAAGGGAATGGCTACCCACTCTAGTATTCTTGCCTGCAGAATTTCGTGGACAGTGAAGCCTGGCAGGCTACAGTCCATGGGATCATAAAGTCAGACACGACTGAGCAACTAATACTTTCACTTGAAAGGAATACCCTTCTCTCAAGGAGCTTGAAACGTGACTTGGACATGTTAATAGTTATAAAATAATATTGTAAATACATGAAAGAGGAGCAGTGAAACATGACAAAGGAAGGAAGTGTCTGATTTCTGCTTTGAGGAAAGATGTCATGGGCTAAAGGGCCAAATAGGATGCTTGGTATAGAACAGAGGCAAGATGTTTTGCTGAGGAAATAACACATTCTCTCACTTTTTTCCTTTGCTCATTATCTTGAAATACACACACACACTCACACACTCACACACAACTTTTATAACCAGGTAGGTGACATGCTGGGAAAAGCTTGGACAGGGAGAAAAAAGAAAAAAAGAGGAAGAAAGGGCTGGAGTAGGAAGGAGAAAGTTTGAATCCTAGTTCCACTACTTAGCAGCTGTGAGTTCTAAGCACTCAGAGCCTCAGTTTCTCATCTGTAAAATGGAAATGATAGTGCTAAGGTCATGAGGTCATCTTAACAAATTAAATGATAGAATGTACATCCCTTTTGGTTTCCGTTTCAATTGCATTTCATTAGATTGTTGTCATTTATCAAATGGTAGAGCTAAGCTAGAACAGCAGTTGCAGTGTGTCAGGAATGGGCTAAGATAATGTTTTATTAACTTCAAGCATAAGTTACATGAAAGAAGAATTTGCCAGATAGAACGAAGGTAGGGCAGTTGTAGATGGTGATTCTTAAACTTCCAGAACTTCTCCTCTGAGCAATCGGATAGGACACCCCCATCCTGGTTTCCATCTCTGCTGATTTCAGTGAGAGCTCAGAGTCAATGAATGATTCTGGCAAAAACCACAAAGGTAGACAATGTCATTTGAGCACAAGAAGATTTCATGGACCAGTTGGCAGAGAAAAGGCTGGGGTTGAAAGTAGAAGGGCTGTCATATTTCTGAATATAGGGGCAGGGGGACAGGTTTGTCCTGTGTGGTGTGGCTTTGAAAACCTGCCTTAAATGAGGCATGGTTCTCCGAATGTGGAAGGGGTTACTCTACTCGAGGCATTGTCGGGAATGTTGCCTCTTTCCTGGGAACAGGGCTCAGATGAATTGGTGTATATTTCAAAAGAACAGCCACACAGGGAAGGGACCACAGCCACAACCTAAAAAGAAAGATTAGAGAACCGATTCCCCTGTTCTCGAGTGGGGCCTAGGCATTTTAAAGTTCTCCAGGTTCTTCTGATCTGAAACCTTTGTTGAGAACCACTCATCTCACTCATGTGTGAGAGTTTGAGAAGCCAGGATGGTAGAATATAGGCATTTATTGATCTGGCCACCTAATCCAGAACCTCCAATGAAAATTTAGCCCTACAAGATTATCAAACAGATACAGCTTTGGTTAAAATGTTGGAACCTGAGTGTGGAGGGCAAGGTCCATAGGAGATAGATCGCTATTTGATAGCACCATTTCCTTTCTATAGGTATTGAGGTAGACAGTCCTTATGCTGTTCATAATTGTGTATAGACCATTTAATGAATGGCAGAACACCCCAGGCACATTTTAAAATAGTATTTAATATCTCTTAGCAGTTACTCCTCATAGTGGTGTTGGTGGAATAAAGACCCCTCAGCCACAATCAATCTCCTAAGAGATATTTGTTCATAAGCATTCCCTTCATTAATGAAACCTCAAGAAGCTCAATACTTCTTAGTAAATCTTTCTTATCAGAATAAAAGAGTGTTGGATGAGCTTCTTTCTGGAACAATCTTATTGTTTCTTGGTTTAAGTTTTTATCGTAAATAGTTGATTTACAAGATTCTGTTAGTTTCAGGTATACAGCGAAGTGATTTGGTTATACACATATAAATATATATCCTTTTTTTTACATTCTCTTCCATTATCGGTTATTACAAGATATTGAATATAGTTCCTTGTGCTGTACACTGGGTCCTTGTTGGTTATCTATTTTATATGCAATAGTGTGTATATTTTAATCCCAGACTCCTACTTTACCCTTCCTCCCTCCTGTTTGGTAACTTTAAGTTTGTTTTCTATGTTTGTGAGTCTGTTTCATGTTTTGTAAGTAAGTTCATTTCTGGAACAATTTTTCCTTCCAATGGCTTTGAACCACTATGCAAAACATTCTGAAAAAGTGGGAAATATTGGGCATATTACAGCCACCCATGTTTTTTAAGAGGAAATATTGAAAGATTAATCTGACCAATACCCTGTTTTTACTGGGAGGATTTTGTTTTTGTAAAGAGTGAAAATATGGTTTTATTAAGGTTATCAGCCAAATTGAGCCTCGGGATTAAAGAAGGCTTGTTTTGTTTTGGAAAACAGCTTGGCAACAATACACTTTCCTAGAAATGGAGAAAAGCTAAGAATGCCTATACTTTATTTTACTTTCTTCTTGCTTCCCTGTGCCATTTATTATTTGGACATCTACTGATGAGAGCAAGAACTTCTCGTGAAAAATCTAAGTTTAGATATGGTTGATGTGGGATTTCATACATTCTTTTATATAATAAACCTACCGTGAAAATGTAGGATCTAAGGTTTTTCCAGGAGATCCATGGCTGATGCAAAGTGTATCCATCCACTATATTGCCAGGCAGGTGTCTTCCAGCCATCCAGTCTGGGGACAGTTTACTGAATAAATCATACTTCTGTAATCTCATCTCCCACTCCTTAAGGATTTTAAACAGCCTTAGCTCTGAACAGTGAAGAGAATAGTACTTGAAACTAAGGAGCAGCATTGTAGTAAAAGAACATGGATTCCATTTGCATTTGAACCCTGGACTCCTACTGTATAACCTAACTTCTCGAAGCCTCTGTTTCCACATCTTATAAAAGGGGAATAGTAAGACCAAATTTGGAGGGTTTCTGTTTATCAGGATTACACATGCAGCATCTGTTCTGCGTCTAGTACGTTAGAAGGTACTCAGCGCATTGTAGTTATTGTTATTTTTGTATTTTGTTTGATATTAATGTGTCCACTCATGTTGTGCAGTGTATAAAGTACTTTCCTGTAGATATCTCTTGAGATTTTTATTTTATTTTTTTTAGTCTCTACAGTGAGGAAGTATCGTTTTAAGTGTAAGGAAATGAAGGCTCACCATAGTGACCAGGGCACAGACTATAGGAAGAAAGAAAGCTCTGAAACAGAGAGTTGCCAGCCACTAGTGCTGTGATCTTATCATGGGTTGGGAAGTGGGTATGACAATAATTCTGAAGAATTTATATGGCAGCAAAACTGATAAGAGTTACACCCTCTCAGACCAGGTAGGATAAGCGACAAGTCAGTCAGTCATCACTTATCCCATCAAAGTTGGTCCCTACCTGAAAGTTTATAACACATTGTTCCAAATTGTAATGAGGTTGGGGGACATTCCTTTCAATACACTCACTGCATAAAAGGGACAAGAATCAAACAGGAACAAGATTGATCATCTCTTTAAAATTTTATGATGTTTTATAATCTGCTTTGGAGAAATACGGACAGAGATTAAAGAGGGATAGGATTAGGATTGCTTTATGACTTTTTAAAAATAGGTCTCTTGAGTCCCACTTTAATTTTATAGAGCAAACTTTTGTCTCTTAAGATGGTCTTGTTTAGAGTGTCTTATAAATAGGGCTGTGCCATGGAGGGGATTTTATTCATATTCAGCTCTGCCAGACATAGAGAAATAATTTTATTTAAAAATGTACCCAGACGATTATGATAGTTAACATGACAACAGGTGTCACATTTCATTTTCTGAACAGTCAATGTTTGAAGGCTTTCCCCCCTCCCTTCTTTCTTTAAGAATAAATGTACAATAGCATTTAGAATCAGCTTGTTTGTGTCTGTAAGAAATCCTGATGGGTTTTGATTGGGCTTGCATTGAATCTGTAGATCAGTCTGGTAAGATCTGTCATCTTAACAATATTGAGTCATCTGGCCCAGGAACATGGCATGTCTATTCATTTGCATGGGTCTACTTCAATGTCTTTAATCACCCTCTTATAGATTTTGGCATGCAGGCCCCATGCATATTTTGGTGGACATATACCTGAATGTTCCTTGTGTGTGTGTGTGTGTGTGTGTGTGTGCGTGCACAGTTATAAATGGTACTGTTCTTTTTATTTCACATTCTAACTGCTCGTTGTTAAGTATAAATTAGACTGACTTTTGTATATAAAAAATAAATGTACATGGAAACAAACCAAAAAAAGAAAGAAGAGGTCTTGGGTGGAGAAATAGTAACTTACTTCACATACACAAGGCCGTTGCATGAAGAGATAGAGGAGGCTAACCCAGACCAGGTACTTAGCAAAGTACCCAGCACGTGTTCAAAATGTTAGTTCCCATCTGTCTTGCCTTCTTATGTTCTGTGTTGCTCAAAAAAAGCCAGGCTGTGTTAAGAGGATTTTGGAGCTTGAAACTGTGTAGTAGTTAAGACATTACAATTTAGTTCTAAGCAGACCTGGGTTTGGGTCTTGCTCTGCCATATACAAGCTGTGTAGTCCTGAGCACATTTCTCACCCTTTCTGGTCTTCTTTTTCCTACACTGTAATATGGGGCTGATACAAGAAAGATGGTAACCTGACCAGGGCTCCGTGCCTGGCACCTAGCAAATGCTCAGTGAGCTTTAGCTATTCTCCTTGCTTTGGTTGTTAAGTTCCCAGAGGAAGATGCTGGAGGAGAGTAAAGAACTTCCTAACAATGCTTTTCCCACAGAACCAGTTGAATGTGAGGTAGTGAGCCTCCCATCACCAGAGAATGGACCACCCCCTCTGTAGGATGCCACAGGGGAAGTCAGGCTTCCCCTCCTGAGAGCTTTCCCCTGTGTTGAGGGGCTTCTTTACCATCATCACCCTCCACCGTCACTCACGGTAGCATTAGAAGCAAGTAGTAGCCATTCCAGGTCTCCCTGGAGTCATCTAAGACGGGGGTCCCCAACCTCCAGGAGCTAATGCCTGATGATATGAGGTGGAGCTGATGTAATAATAATAGAAATAAAGTGCAGAATAAATGTAATGCACTTGAATCATCCTGAAACCATCTCCTCTCATCCATGGAAAAATGATCTTCCACAAAACTGGTCCCTGGTGCCAAAAAGGTTGGGGATCACTGCCCTAAGACTCTTGGCCCACAGACACAAAGAGCTTGGAGCAGTAGACAGAGATGGTACCTGGGAAAAAGGCAAACACAGACTGCACGTATCTTTCCATCAGCTGCAGTTTATGACTGCACATTAAACTCCATTGCTTTCTTTCGGCGGCTGGTGTTGAGACCCGTCATCTCCAGCCGGGTGCCATCCATTCTGGCTTTCCCCAGGAGCACAGACAGACCAGCCGCCTTTCTAGTGTACACTAATTAATTTATATCATGCTTGTGATTTTACGGCGCATACGTGCTGGAGCATTTCTGTTTATTCTTCTCCCCGCAAAGCACCTCACGTTGCAAAAAGACCATGAATCTCCATGGCAAACGCCGGCTGTTAGGGGCTCAGGAACAGCCCACCGGCTGCCTGTCATCTTGCCGGCACTGCCTCTTACAGCCACAGGAACAGCTCCATTCATTTATCCTTAATGACATTTTGACGTTTCAATCAGTTCATCAGATGTTCCTTGTGCAAGACTTCTCCCACACGGCCAGGCCAGGGTGCCCGGCCACTCTTAATGCATAATGCATGAGGCCAGTGCGCTGCTCAGTGAAGTGGACCTCTGATGGACCGATACATCTGCTGTGCACAAACTGTGTGTTCCTAAGAGCCCTGGCTCCCCAGGTGACCCACACCGCTGCTTCCAGAGCCATTTTCTCTATGTTTCCAGCTGGCTGAGCTCGGAGAAAGCTGATCAGCCCAAGGAAGGATGTGCTGGTTCAGAAACATACCAGCACCACTGCTCTTGGGTGTGGGGGGAGCAAGAGTGTGCCAAAGCCCTGCCTCACTCAAGGATTTAGAGTAGCTTGGATTCCACTAATTCAGGTGGAAGATACACCTATGACATCTAACATCTAAAGCTAACATCTCAAATTTCATTAAACTGGTGCTACTTAAAAATAATGATCATAAAGACATTCTCGTAACAATAATGGATATCAAAGAAGAAAGGAAAATTATCCTTAATACCTTCAATCTAACACATCAGCTTAGACATACTTTCTCATAGTCATAATCACAGTGTAGACACAGTTTTATTTTCCAATTTTTTTTTAACTTAATGTAATCCAGTTAGCACTTTCCTATGTGGTGACATAGTTATCATTTTAATGGTGCTCCATCATTTTAATAGCTGCATAATATTCCATGCAGGGATGCATCATAATTCCCTGAGTGGGCCCCCTATTGTTAGACATTTATGAGGCTGTAAGTGATCATTTTCTGTCCAAGAGAAGAATCTGAGGAGGCTGAGAAAGAGAGAGCAGGGTTCTTCAGGCTGAAGAACTGAGGGTCAGATCCCACCTGGTCCTAGGAGTTTAGGATTAACTCCATGAGCCTCAGATTCCTCATCTCTGAAACAGAAGAAATAATCAGCACTTTGTAGTGTTACTGTATGTGAGGATTACAGGTGGTTTCAAGGTACCTAGCACATGGTGTGAGTGAAGTGAAGTGAAGTCGCTCAGTCGTGTCCGACTCTTTGTGACCCCATAGACTGTAGCCTGCCAAACTCCTCCACCCTTGGGATTTTCCAGGCAAGAATACTGGAGTGGGTCGCCATTTCCTTCTCCAGGGCATCTTCCCGACCCAGGGATCAAACCTTGGTCTCCCGCACCACAGGCAGATTCCTTACTGTCTGAGCCACCAGGGAACCTCTCGTGGTAGCACATGCTAGTATTGACTGAATGTGAGACTATTACGTCCATAGCTGTTCGTTCACCAGGGGATCTCAGTTGGGGTCAGGGCAGGTCTGCCTACCCTACACTCCCCTCCCCCCAAGGACACTGCTGCTGCTGCTAAGTCACTCCAGTCGTGTCCGACTCTGTGCGACCCCATAGACAGCAGCCCACCAGGCCCCCCTGTCCCTGGGATTCTCCAGGCAAGAACACTGGAGTGGGTTGCCATTTCCTTCTCCAATGCATGAAAGTGAAAAGTCAAAGTGAAGTCGCTCAGTCGTGTCTGACTCTCAGCGACCCCATGGACTGCAGCCCACCAGGCTCCTCCGTCCATGGGATCCTCCAGGCAAGAGTACTGGAGTGGGGTGCCATTGCCTTCTCCCCCAGGGACACTGGGCAATGTCTAAACATGTTTTTTAACTTTTTTGTATTGGATATAGCTGATTAACATGTTGTGATAGTTTCAGGTGGAAAGCAGAGGGATTCAGCGATGCATATACATGTATCCATTCTCCCCAAACTCCCCTCCCATCAAGTCTGCCACCTAACATTGAGCAGAGTTCCATGTGCTAGACAGGAGGTCCTTGTTGGTTTATCCATTTAAATATAGCAATGTGTGCCTGCCCATCCCAAACTCCCTAACAGTTCCTTTCCCCTGTCCTTCTCCCTGGCAACTGTGAGTTCTTTCTCTAAGTCTGTCTCTTTGTTTTGTTTATTTGTATCATTTCTTTTTAGATTCCACATGTAATATATGTCATATGATATTTCTCCTTCTCTGTCTGACTGACTTCACTCAGTATGACAATCTCTAGGTCCATGTTGCTGCAAATGGTGTTATTTCTTTCTTTTTAATAGCTGAGTGATATTCCATTGTGTGTATGTATCACATCTTCTTCTTTATCCATTCCTCTTTCGATGGACATTTTGGTTGCTTCCATGTCTTGGGTATTGTACACAGTGCTATAATGAACATTGGGGTGTATGTATCCTTTCAGATCATGTTTTTATCTGGATATATGCCCAGGAGTGGGATTGCAGGGTCATATGGTAGCTGTGCTTTACTTTTTAAGGAACCTCCATGCTGTTCTCCACAGTGGCTGCACCATTTAACATTCCCACCAACAGTGTAGGAGGTAAACACGTGTTTGACTGTCACACCTGGGGGTGGGAGAAGCTACTAGAATCTCTTGAGTGGAAGCTAAGGATGCAACTGGATATCTGCAGTGCACAGCACAGCCCCCTCAGCAAAGCATCATCCTGCCCAAAAGTCAGCATGCACGCTTGAGAACCAAGCCCTAGCATACAAGATGCTGCATTTTCCAGTATTATCTACATAATATATTTTCCTTTGTTACTATTATTTTATTGGGATAAAATCCCAGGAAAATGGGAATGCTCAGCTAAAGGGTATATTGTGCTTATTGGCAGTTTTAGGAGACCTGGGATGGGGGTGGGTGATGGGAAGAAGGTTTCAGGTGACTGATGGTGAAAAGACAGCCAATAAAGGGCATGTGTTCCCCCAATGGGCCGTAGATGACATCCCACAGGCCCATAGTTCTCCAAGATAGTCCCAGCATTTCCTAGAAAGTTGGAAATGCACATTTTTAGGCCTTACTTCATACTCTCCAAATCAGAAACCCCAAGAGTAGAGCCCAAGCATCCCTGTATTAAACATGCTTCCGAGGTGATTCTAATGCACTCTCAGGTTTGTGAGTCACCGCCACGCACCACTTGTAGCAAGAGGCCAACTTATAGAAGAGCAAGTAGATCCCTGGGTCAGGAAGATCCCCTGGAAAAGGGAATGGCTACCCACTCCCATATTCTTGCCTGGAGAATACCGTGGACAGAGGAGCCTGGCTGCATACAGTCCATGGGATTGCACAGAGTCAGATACAGCTGAGTGAGTAACACTTTCACTTCAAGGAAGAAGGAATGCAGATGACCAGTATGAAGAAGGAGGAGAAAAAGAACCAGCATTTGCTGAGTGTCTATTGCAGGCCAAGACTATGCTTAGGAATTAGCACATTATTTCTAATCATCCTAGAAACTCTATGAACTGGAGCTTATCAAAAATCTTCCTACACATGAGTCTCACGGAGATGAAGACACAGTCATGATCTGGTTCGAGCCAATCTAACCTGGGGCCAAAGAGCATGGTATTTCCACAGCACCAAGAATAGAGGAGGTGTTCGCCTAGCCCAGGGGTTTGGAGCTCAGTGACCTGAGACCATTCACGAAGTTCCCACTATCTGAGCCATAGATCCTGTCCTCACTTCCCTTCAAAGCATTGATTTCCTTCCCATTGCTTAGTATTTAACAAACACTTATATGGAGCTTCTTTGGTAGGTGACAGATCCTATTGTAAGGACTTTAATATTTGTAAGTCAGCATCTATTGCAAATGGTTGTTGTGAGAATTCACTGTATTATTCCTATTTACCAGATGAGGAAACTTGAGTTAAACAAAGAGCCTAAGTCATTGTCCAAGGCCACATAGCCAGTCAGTGGTGGAGCCAGCGGTGGACCCATGTGCTCTGGCTTCAGAGCTTGGAGATGCTGTTCCCACTAGGCTCTGCTTCAGGATCTGAGGGGTAGGATGACCAGAAGCCCAACAAGCGGAGAGCCTTGCATCTCTCTTAGGCCTTCTGCTGTGCTGGTTCCCTTTCCAGCTCCAGGGGATGGTCAGATAGGGTCTGACTGTGTCCTGAATAGAAAGAGAGCCCATCCAGGGGAAGACAGAGAGGCAGATGCAGGCTGGTGAGAGAAGCAGGGATAGACAGGTGGAGGCACAGACATGGAGAGCAAGAGAGATGGAGGTGACTGTGGCGGTTCCCAAGGTCCCTTGACCTTTTGAACTGTGGCAGTATGTGCTACTGTTGCTACGGTAACTTTGCCACTCTGGTAGAAGCATGGAGAAGCCCCAAGCAAGGGTGGTGAGATTAGGAAAGAAAGAAAGAAAGACAGCCCTAAGTTGTATCAAACTCTTGCAATCCCGTGAACTGTGGCCTGCCAGGATCCTCTGTCCATAGGATTCCCCAGGCAAGAATGCTGGAGTGGGTTGCCATTTCCTTCTCCAGGGGAACTTCCCAACCCAGGAACTGAACCCAGGTCTCCCACATTGCAGGCAGATGCTTTACCAACTGAGCGATGATGGGATTAGGAGAGGGAGGACCCACCAGTTATTTTTCCAGGTTTGGTACCCAGCAGAGGTAATGCGCAGACAGAATGTGTAGGGCCTCAAGGATGTGAGAGAGTATGAAAGTAAGCTTTCTGGCTGCATATATGTGCTTATCCATGTCAGTGTCTTTGCCTGGAGAGGAGAGGAGCTGGCTGGTCAAGCTTGGGCACAAGGATATACGCGCATGGGTCCTTAGCTGAGTGAGACATAACAAGGAATCTTAGAGGACATTCAGGAGCCTGACTGCCTGGGTTTAAATCCCAGCTCCATCTCTTAAAGCCTGGGTGGCTTTTGGGGAGTTACTTCAACTCTGCCTCACCCTTTCATCTGTAAAATGGAATTAGTAATACTATTAATCTTCCAGAGTTATTAGGAGAGTTAAAGAAGTTAATTGTGTTTGTAATAGCCTTAAATAATGCCTAGAAAGTGAGCCGATGCGGGTTGTGAAAGAATTCACAGAAGGTTCTTATTCACTTTCCAAGAGAGGAAAAGGGTCAGTCACACAGAGCTGAATGATTGAGTTTCAAAGGGCATGGTGTAGAAAAGAGGGGGTGGTCCATAGTTGTATCTGGGCTGACCGTTCTTCAATAGGATGTGGTTTCTCTGAGAATCTAATTTCTTCAGTTACTTTGCAGTCCTTGGGTGTCTGAAAGAGACTTGATGGTGGACCTTGAGAGGCGCTGCTCTATTCTGAACAGTGTTTGCAGAAAGAAAGAAGTGCTATTTGCATGTTTATTAAATAAATACAGTAAACTTAGGATTTATCATTTCCTGGTTAGTATATTCATTTCCTGGGATTGCCATAATAAGGTACCACAAACTGGGTGGCTTAAAACAACGAAATGTATTCTCTCACAGATCTGGAGGCTGGCAGTCCAAAATCAAGGAGTCCATGCTCCCCTCAAGATTCTGCGTAGACACTTTCTCACCGCTTCCTCATTTCTGATGGAGGCGATAAACTCGTCAGTGTCCTCGACTTGCAGTCGCCTCACTCCATTCTCTGCCTCTGACATTACATGGCCCCCTCCGTGTGTATCTCTGGCTAAATTCTACCCTCTCCTTGTAAGAACAGTAGTCATATTATATTAGAGCTACCTTAACTGGTTTACATCTGTAAGGAGCCTATTTCCAAGCCTGCATTGGCCACCAATTTTTCTTGTAGAAAACTTGAGATAAATTGTAAGCATTCTCATTTTTCTTGTATTATAGATATTTTAGTAGGATTGGGGGCCAAGTTTTAGAAACCACCATCTCATTAAGGAAATACTTCATTATTTTAACTTGCGGTTGCTGAGAATGGATATGAATGAACAAAACAAATGATACTAAATTGACTTTTTTCCTGTTGTATTAGTAAAATATTTCTAAAGTTGTAAAATATCTAATTCTATAAAGATGCAGTAAAATTTTTGAGATGATAAAAATGAAAAGACCCTATTTCCAAATAAGGTCACAGTCACAGAATATGAACGTCCTAACCTCTGGCATGGGGCTTCAGTATGTCTTTTAGGGCAGCAGGTCCCAATATTTTTTGCACCAGGGAATGGTTTCATGGAAGACAGTTTTTCCAGGGATTCAGGTAGAGGGAATGGTTTAGGGAATGATTCAAACACATGGCATTTATTGTGCACTTTATTTCTCTTACTATTACATCAGCTTCACCTCAGATCACCAGGCATTAGATCTGAGAGACTGGGGACCCTTGTTTTAGGGGAACACAATTTAACTGGAAACCGTCATTTTAAAAGCATCCGTTCTTGTAGTGGTTGTTAGATGCCAGTTCCCCCGACCCACCCTCGTAGTGACAACGGTACTAGAAAGCGGAAGCAGTGTATCCTTGGTGGTAACTCACTGAGAGACCTGGAGACCTGGAGATGGCGTCCAGCTGTCGTAACTCCTGGCTATGGTCCTTCTATGGGGTAGGGACTCTTCATTAATTCCGATCTGCTGGAGACCTTGATCTCAAGAATAGGGATATCAGACTTCATTATGCATTAGGATTTCTTGGAGTGTATATTACTCATCTAGAGTTTCTGATTCAGTTGGTCAGGGATGAGGCCAGAGAAACTGTATTTCTAGTATGTTCCCAGCTAGAGCTGATGATGCTGGTCCAGAGACTACTTGGAGAACCACTGTTCCACATTGGTGGTGCTTAAGCTTGGTGGCACATTACAACCACCTAGGGAGATTCTAGAAGCCCAGATGCCCAGGCTGTACCCCAGACCAATTAAATTAGGATCTCATCGGTAATTTTAAAGCTCCCCAAATGATCTGTGCAGCCAAGGCTGAGAAGCACATCTCTAGAATACATCAAAGAATGTTTTTAGAGAAAAGCCATTCTTCAGGGTATCTATTTTAGAGGATTTGTATTTAATAAATAATGAGCCCATTTAAATCAACCATGGCTGTGTGCTGTATTTAAAAGGTTACCAGGGAGCATTTATTGAGTGCTTACTGTGTACCGTGCACTGGGGGAAATGCTTTGGTAAGTACTAGACACCATTTAAATCTTCACAAACACCCTCCCTTCCTGGGGCGCACTGATGCTACCTGCAGTTCTCCAGGCAGGAGGAAACTGACATGCAAAGGACTGAGTAACTTGCAAGAGCTCACGCAGCAAGTCTGAGATGGAGCCAGGTTTTGATGCCAGGTTGTCTGGCACCAAAGCTGATGTTAACTGCTGTGCCATCCTGCCTTCTGAGAGAAGAGGAAGTGGTGTGTTCGCCTTTTAATCCTGCAGTTTTCCATATCCTCGTTTACCCTGTCAGCTCTGCTGTGGGGTAGCCCAGCTTCTGCCTCAGTTATAGTCATTCTGAGTTAGTGGGATTTGGATTAATGAGGTTTCGCCGTATACAAAGAGGACTGGAATTGTTACCATGGATGGGATTTGCACTTCTGATTTTGTCCCAAAAGGAGAAGTGGAGGAAAGTTAAAAAGGTGTCCTGAGCTGGCAGGCAGAAAGCAGGATAGGGCCCTGTGACTTCTGCCAACATGCCACATGCCTTGGCTAAGCACCCCCTCTGTCTGGGCCTCAGTTTCTTTTATAAAATGAGAGAATGATGCAGTTCCCTTCCAGTTCTGACGTGTAAATTTAATTAGATATTCAATCATGTCAGCACAGAAACATCCAGGCTTCACAGAGTACAACACTGGCTTTTAATAGGAGTAGAGTTTTAACAGAATTTTCTTTGTCTGCCTCCTGCGGATGGACATCTCTCTGGCTCCAGGGTTCCAGTCTTTGTGTTTAAAGTCTGTCCAGAGACTCCAGTAGATGGTGGGTCAAGGAAAGCCCTATGGGAAGGGAAAGAGAGCCTGGTTAGTGTCTCCCCTGGAGAGTGGGCGTGGCTCTTCACATCCAGGGAAGAGCCCTGTGGAATTACAGCACCCTCTCTCACTTGGCGGGGTTCTCCTGTTCTCCATTCACACACGCAGGATTTTGCAAGATCCAGATGCTGGAATCACCTATCACCTCTTTTCCAGATAGTTTCTCAGTCTCTACTTGAATTCCTCCAATAATGGGGAGCTCATTACTTCCAAAAGCTTAACACAGAGCATGAGTCTTGTCTGGCTTTTCACATCATGGTATCCTATGTTAACAGCCACTGGTACAAAGCAGGTGCTCATTAAGTATTTTTTTCAACAAATTAATATCCAGAGAGAAATAAACTCCTGCCTTTGAGGAGGAGATGATGATTTCTAAGAGCAGTGGGCCTTTGAGTTGGTCCCTAAAAGATGAAGAGAAAGTAGCCAAAGAAGAAAACATGGGAACGTCAATGCAGGCATTAGGCTCTTCTGAAGGAGACCCAAGCAGTCCTACTTTATTTTATCTTATTTGTTGATTTGTTTTGGCCTGCACTGGGTCTTTGCTGCTTTGCAAGGACTTTCTCTGGTTGCAGCAAGCAGGGGCTACCTTGGTTGCAGTGCGTGGGCTCTCGCTGTGGTAGTTTCTCTTGTTGCGGGAGCACAGGCTCTCGGTGCACCGGCTTCAGTAGTTGCAGCTGACGGGCCCTCGAGTGCAGCCTCAGTAGCTGTGGTGCGGCAGGCTTCGTTGCTCCGTGGCATGTGGCGTCTTCCAGTACCAGAGATCAAACCCATGCCCCCTGCATTGGCAGGCAGATTCTTACCCACCAGGGAAATCAAAGCTGTTCTACTTTACTAGAAATTTCTTCCTGTGTCCAGCCAACATGGTGGTTCTAATTCTGCCCTCTGGGGCCACACAGAGCCAGGGACCACATGTGTGAAAAGAGCATTCCAGAATATTTCCTTTGCATGAGAAACATCCCCGTGTGTTTCAGACACTCTTCTTCCTCCTGTCATAGCATGATTCTGGGACCTTTCACAGCCTACAGTTGTCTCCATTGAGCCATTCCACCTGCCACCTTCCCTTACAAAGACTGGTACTCAGGATTCACAGAACTCACCGTCCCTCGTGGACACGTCCCCAGCCACCAGCCCTCACTCAGCTAACAAGCAAAGGTCAGGGAGACCTCCCAGTGGTCTGTCATATCACATTGTCCCAACCTGTCAGAAGAAGGGAACTTGGATTGCTATGTCTTGAAACGTTCTTCATCTCTCCAAGGACCCAGCAGAGAAATAGATAGGTTTGTGCAACGCCTGCTTTCTAACAGCTCTCGGTACTCCCTGCTGGTGAAACTGTGTGACCCAATTGGAAGGAATCTCAGAACAACTAGAGAAAAAAATTCCAAGTTTAGCAAGTCACAGGTACTTGAGTCTTACGGGATCTGAGGACTGCATGAGTTATGCGACCCGTGCCATGTTCCATGTGGCTGTCACAGAAGGTTTATTTTTTTTTTAAGCATTCTATAGCTATGGCCATTCTGTGGGCTGTGAGGGAGAAAAAGAAGTCTCTGCCTTCTATGTACATTCCATCATTTCTTCAGACATCCTAGGAAGGAAATGCTAAGTTGTTAGACAAAACTATTCATTAAGTAGAAATATTTCAGGTCCCCAACTAATTTCATGCAACTTTTTCTTCCTCTTTCCTTGCATATATCTGTTTTTAAGTGGTCATAATTTGTAGTCAGAGGAGAATGACAGTCTTTTCTGCACTGCAGATTGTAGACTTTACCGGCTACATGCCAGACACTCAGCAAGAGGTTGGAGTAGGTCCAGGAGGTTGGAAGAAGTTCACCCAAGAGGTGCTTGCCTTCCTGGGTAGGAGAGTTGAATCACTGCAATTGGGTTAGTCAAGTGCTTAGTTCACATGGCAACGAGGCCTTCCGTGATCCCCTAACAGGGTCCAAACCAGCTGTTTGCTGCTCTCCTCTCTCCGTATGTTTTGTTCCTTCCTGGCTTTCATCACGTTTGTGATTTTATATCGATTTCTATATTTCCCCATCTAGTGCCTGTCTCTGTCATTAGTCTCTGTGTCCTAGCAATGTGAAGGTCATGTTTGGTGTTTGACACTGTGATCTTCCATCGAGCAGAGACTGGCACCAGTAGGGGCTAAATAAATGTGTTCAGTGGAAGAGTCCACCCAGAAGAGAGAACCATATATCTTTTGGGGGAGCAAGAGAAGATGTGACATCTGAATGCCGCTGAGTCTTGAATGATAAAGAGGAGGTGGTCCGGGGAGAAGAACAGGGGCACACTGAGGAGTAAGGAATATTGAGGAATGCTTAGGAGAGGGGAGTGAGGGAGCTAGTGTTCCCTAAAAGGAGATGTGTGTGGAAGATAAGGTCGAGTTGAAGCCTGGAGCCATACGCTTGAGGGTCTGATATGCCCCCACTCACTAGTTTGGATGCTTCCCTCTCTTTAGGAAGAAGAGGGAGGGGAATCAGCTAAGTTCTGTGACTATAGAAGTGAATGTGATCTCCCCTAAATTACTTTTTTAAAAATTATTTATTTATCTGACTGTGCTCGGTCTTAGTTGCGGCACACAGGATCTTCGCTCTTCGTTGCAGCATACAGGATCTTTAGTTGTGGCTTGTAGACTCTAAGTTGCAGCTTGTGGGATCTAGATCTGTGACCAGGATTCGAACCTGGGTCACCCTGCATTGGGAACATGGAATCTCACCCACTGGACTACCAGGGGGTTCCCCTAAATTACTAGGATGGTTTTTAATACTTAAATTATGAATAAGGTCCCCAAAGTACGGTTTCATGTTTTATTTTCTTCTACATACCTTTCATTTCCATTTTGTAGCTGCAACACCTGTCTACATATTTTTAAATTTTAGGTAGCATCATCATTACCACGAAAACATCCTGTCAACCATGGGATAAAAACTAAGAATGTGAAAAACCTGAGTTGTCCAGTTTTTAAATATATGCTTTGGAGAGGCTCCATTAAAAAAATTTTTTTACCCAGATGTTCAGAGCTACCCAAACGTTACTATAAAATGCCACTTTTCATAGAGGCAGCCAAGGTCTTTTTATTATTATTATGCCTTTGGAAACCAATGATTTGTGCCTAACACAACTCTCTCCATATTATTTTACCCTGAATAGAATGAGGTTGGTTGGGAGTTCTGCCCTAAGGAAATATCAAAACCCCAATACATACTCATTTATAGTTCGAAAGTGAACTCTCTGATCAGATTTCCTTTCATTTCCTGCTGGGGCAAAATGAACAGAACTCAGATGGAGGCAGAGGGTCTGCTGTATATCTTTTCCAATTTATGATTAAGAAGGTCACATATACATTTTTAAACACACTCCTTTTTGATAATAAATGAAGAATGAAACTGTGAAATGTCATCAGAAGCCGAATTACTCGTTTTTCTTTCATTCGCATGCCCCTGCCCGCTGGCTGACTGCCTGCCAGTGGTGAGGAAAGGCCCAAGTAACCGAATGCTTCATCTCTTGTGGTTTTGCTGTCTGCCTGGAATGGTCTCACTAGTGGAGCAGCGTGCCTGTGGCCAGAGCATTTTAAGCGAAAGATGCACTTCTGTTCCTGAGCCTCCTTCCTTGCCCCAGGCCAATTTTTAAAAAAATGAATAATTCCATTTTAGGCTGCGTTTGTCTTCAAATTGTGGCCAGAATGAGAGGAGTGAAAGCTTTTCTCTTCCCAAGTCCAGATCCACGCTAGATGCTTCTCTCTTATGTTCTGTGTCTATAAAGCAAGCTCTGAATGGATGCCATGCCTTTGGCATGAGGCACTCTAACAGATCAGAGCGGGAGGGGAGGATGTCGTCAGGGGATCTGTGCCTCCAGGTCCCTTCCGGTGAGGTCATCCAGCACTGGCTGGATCCTTTGGGAGAAGATCACTGCTTCTACACAGGCGGCCTCCTCTTCACAACACCTTTTGGGTCCTGGTGGCTGCTCCCTTCTGGACCCACAGATGATAAACAGCTCTCCTGTCACTGTGTTATACCTCGGGTTCCATAGAGTTGCAAAGAGTCGGACATGACTGAAGGGGCTTAGCCTGCAAGCATGTATGCAAAAGTTTCTAAAATATTCCTGTGTGTGTATGTGTGCCTGTGTGCACACACAGATATCAGTCATATCTGACTCTCTTTGACCCCATGAACTATAGCCTGCCAGGCTCCTCTGTCCTAGAATTTTCCAGGCAAAAATACTGGAACTGCTTGCATTTCCTGCTCCAGGGGATCTTCCTGACCCAGGGTTCGAACCCGCATGTCTTGCATCTCCTGCATTGGCAGACAGATTCTTTACCACTCTGCCACCTGGGAAGCCTAGGTTTATCCTTGCCTTTAATACCTCCTCTGACAGGGGTTCAGTACCTCTTAAAACTGCCTATTTCATTATCAGATGGGCTCGGCTTTGGAAATTTTCTAGGCAGTGCTGAATGTGACCTCTCTGGAACATCTGTTCTTTCTGTGTTAAAGTAAGAGTGACCAGGATTGAATTTGAAGTCAAGCCCTGTGAAAAATGGAGCGAGAGGCCTGAAAGAATTTGTCCTCCAGATATTTCACGTGCAGCCCATAGCTTTGCGTATCATAGGAGCGAAGTTACTGTGTTTAGGTGGGTACGTATTGGGTAAACTCAGAGGGACGAGGCTTTTCTTATTTACAAACATTTGAAGAACAGCCATGTGCAGGTTAGTCATAGTTTTATATCTCTGACAATAAATCTAAGACCCAATAGTTGACATTTAAGGGGAGTAGATTTCAAATCCACACAAGAACTTTGAACTCTCAGTCCCCTAGTGAGGTGCCAAAGTCTCCATCACTTGATATAATCCGGGGGAGGAGGGGGATTCCACAGCAGGACTGCTGGAGAGAGGACTCCCGCAGCGGAATGCAGTTGAAGCAGGGGTGATGATGCAAAAGCAAGAAGAGCAGCTGCCACGTGGTCAGCACTCGCTGTGTGCCAGGCACCGTGCTCCATACACGTTATCTCACCTAGTCCTCATTTAATTCCTCTGCGGTTGGCCTGTGAAGTTCAGAACTTAACGAGGTTAAGGAACTTGCCCTGCCTCGTGCAGCCACAGGCCGCGTGGAGGGAAGATATGAACCCAGGCCTGTGTGATGCCAGAGCTGATGGTTTCAATCCCAGTGGTTGGTGTTAGAATCACCCGGGGAACTTGCTGGCCATACATTTAGTCCTTGTCCTACTTGCATGAATCTAGGATCCGGGGGCTTTTTCAGCTGAGTGCTTCTGATGTACACGAGTTTGAGCTTGGCTGCTCCAGGTCGCCATCACCATTGTCATCATTGTCACCACTATTCTAAATGCCCGTCTGGCTCTGAGGGTTGCTATAGGGATAACTGTACATCTAGTTCTGCTTTAGCTTTTTTTTTTAATTTAAATTTATTTATTTCAATCTGCTTTAACTTTTATCCTTTTGAGCTATAGGGCTAACTAACGTCTACTCTTACCCCCTGTCCCCTCCAGCCCCTACTTCAATCTATCATTGTTTTGTGGGTTATTTTACGAGCTCAATCATGGTGAATGGCCAGACTTCATTATGAATATCCTTCAGAGCCCCATAAGACAAATTCCACATGACCACATCTCCCTTTTAAAGTTAGAGAAATGTTATGGAAATCTCATTATTTCCCATTTTAAGCTATTTGTTGGGGGTGAGGCAGAATGAATGTCATATTTCTGAAACTGAAGCCATTAGAAATTTCAGGATGACTTGGGCTTATCCCACCTTGACCTTGGAGGACCTTCCTTGACCCTGTTTCTGGGCAATGTCCCAGGGTTTGGGGGTTGAGGATGGGTGGGAAAAGAGCAGTCTGAACTTCCAGCCCTTTGAAGCAACTATCACCATCTGACTGTGATTTTTCCCCTTGCACATGTCCCAAAGGAAGCTGGCCAAGAAGCAGAAGGAGACCCAGAGTGGAGCGCAGAGGGAAATGGGGCCCGTGGCCTCGGCCGACAAACCCACTGCCAAGCTCAGCTCCAGCCGCAATGATGAAGGCTTCTCCTCTAGCTCACAGGATGTGAATGGATTCGGTAAGTTGAGCCAACCAAGGGGAAGGGGATATCTGTGGTCCAGCTTGACCCTGGTACCTCTGCTATTGACCCCTCCCAGTGTCAGGTGCTGTAGGACATGGGGGCCGGGTGCTTCCCTGGGATCATCAGGATGAAATTTCCCTGGCAAAGACTGGGGCCACCCATCCAGAATCCATCCCAAAGCAGATGGAAATAACGGCAAGTCATCTTAACTGCTGCTTGTGCACAGAAAGCAGGTTAAAACTAAGAAACAAGAAGGAGAGCAGGATTACACACTTAAGGAGAAAAATATGCCATACTGAATTGAGTGTCGTAAGAGTTGTCAAAGCAGTATTTCACATAAACCACGAAAGGTAAATGACTTATGGGTTACAACTGTCTCCATTTCTCAGCTTAGGAAACTGAGGCTCAGAGAAGTGCTTTCTCCAAAGCCCCATGGTTGATGAGTAACTCATTCAGCCTTGGAAGCCATGCCTACCCAGCCTTGCCCAGTCCCCAAGTGGCATTAAGTCAAAAGCAATGGTGTTCTTATGCAGAGTTAACACAGGATCTCAAGCTAATAGAAGTGGTCACGGTTTCAGGGTTGACCCCTGTCCAAAGGAGAACCTCAGGACTAGTAATCTAAAGCCATCTTGGCAATCAGACTCAAGAGAGCTGACTTTTGCTCTTATGTTTCTGAAAGCCGGTTCTTTTTCTAGTTTTCATAGAAATGCTGGATTCCCCAGCCTCTGCTCCAAATTGAGGAAAGCAGGAAATCTAAAGGAATATGAACAGAGACACGTGTTCTCTCCACACTGTGCCATTGGCAAAGGGAAGAAATCGTATTTTGTAAAAATCACTTCATTGTTGTTATTGTTCATTGTTCAGTCAGTACGTTGTGTCTGACTGTTTGTGATTCAGTGGACTGCAGCATGCTAGGCTTCCCTGTCCTTCACTATCCCCCGCAGTTTGCTCAAATTCATGTCATTGAGTCGATGATGCCATCCAACCATCTCATCCTCTGTCATCCCCTTCTCCTCCTGCCCTCAATCTTTCCCAGCATCAGGGTCTTTTCCAATGAGTCTGCTCTTTGCATCAGGTGGCCAAAGTATTGGAGCTTCAGCATCAGTCCTTCCAGTGAATATTCAGGATTGGCTGGTTGGATTTCCATGCAGTCCAAGGGACTCTCAAGAATCTCCAACACCAATGATCGAAAACAAGTTCTTCAGTGCTCAGCTTTCTTTATGGTTCAACTCTCGCATTCATACATGACTACTGGAAAAACCATAGCTTTGACTAGCAAACCTTTGCAGACCTTTGTCAGCAAAATAATATCTCTGCTTTTTAATATGCTGTCTAGATTGGTCATAGCTTTTCTTCCAAGGAGCAAGTGTCTTTTAATTTCATGGCTGCAGTCCCCATATGCAATTATTTTGGAGCCCAAGAAAATAAGAAAACAATGTTTCCATTGTTCCCCATCCATTTGCCATGAAGTGATGGGACCAGATGCCATGATCATCATTTTCTGAATGTTGAGTTTTAAGCCAACTTTTTCACTCCCCTCTTTCACCCTCATCCAGTGGTTCTTTGGTTCCTCTTTGCTTTCTGTCAGTAGAGTGTTATATTCTGCATATCTGAGGTTGTTGATATCTCTCCCTGCAATCTTGATTCCAGCTTGTGCTTCATCCAGCCTGGCATTTCTCATGATATATTCTGCATATAAGTGATATAAGCATGGTGACAATATACAGCCTTGGCGTACTCCTTTCCCAATTTTGAACCAGTCCATTGTTCCATGTCCAGTTCTAACTGTTGTTTCTTGACCTGCATACAGGTTTCTCAGAAGGTAGGTAAGGTGATCTGGTATTCCCATCTCTTTAAGAATTTTCCACAGTTCGTTGTGATCCACACAGTCAGAGATTTTAGCATAGTCAATGAAGCAGAAGTAGATGTTTTTTGGAATTCCTGAACCCCATGAACAGTATGAAAAGGCAAAAACAAAAACACATGGATAAGATCAATTTGGGATGACAGGGGTCTATGAAAGGATGAAGACAGAAAGGAAACAAGCATTTATGGACCACCTTTGTCCACACCACAGCCCGTGAGATGCTTTCACTCTCCAGCAGCAGTGTGTGGACTTCTCTTTGCCGTGGCTTCTCTCACTGGGGAGAACAGGCTGTAGGCCACGTGGGCTCAGTAGTTGCGGCTCCCGGGCCCTGGAGCTCAGGCTCAAGAATTGTGGCGCGTGGGCTTAGTTGCTTCCTGGCATGTAGGATCTTGCCTGATCAGGGATTGAACCCACGTCTCCTGCATTGGCAGGCAGATTCTTTACCAGTGGGCCACCAGGAAAGCCCTGTCTCCCCACAGAGTCAGTTCTGAATCCATTCTCCACACAGGTGAATTTCTGGGATTTGTACATTCCAGCAGAGGGCAGGAGAGGCAGAAAAGGGGATGGCAGGGAACTGGGCTTGGTTTCTCCTTATAGGTGCACGCTGAGCGCCCCCAACCCCACGCCCTGCCTCTGACTGTGTTAACTTGTCGCTGACTCTCCTGCTTTTGTTCTGGGCAAGGGAGTTCACTAGCAGGTCTAGTGGCTGGCACGTGCTGGCCAAGTGGCACCTATTCACCAAACTCTTTCCCGTCCAGGCCAAGCTCTTGTGCACACTTATTCCATTTGTAAAAATGTGGGAGGACTCTGAAGACCAAAGAGATGTGGTCAGAGACACACGACAGACATCATGACACCCAAAGAGGCATTTGACCACGAGTGAGAACCTGGGGACACCAGTTTCTTGGATTTCAAGGGGAAAATACCACTTCCATTTCCCCCGTGGGCTAAAACTTAGACTGTTTAAGATGAAAGCACCCAAGACCGGGATGGATTGGCCAGCCAGTGAGGAAGAAGCTGCAGATCCAATAAAATCTAATTAGATGTTTTAAAGTCCAGACCCAGCCTTTCCAAGATTGATGTGTGTGTGTTTTATATTTATATACTCACAGGCATAACATGCATACATACAAAGACATATGTGTATATATACATATTGTATGTGCATTTATTTTAATATTGTTTTTAAAAAAGAAAAATTCAATCAACATTATACTCAGTCATTAAGACACTTTTGCATTTGTTTGAATCAATGAGTAATTAGGATTCTGTCTATTCATCTGGTATCCTCAGGCTAGAACCACAAACATGTTCTGGAGATTCTTTTGAATGCCCTGAAATGCATCCGGTACCCTTTCAAAATGCTCTGTGGAACCACTTGGATGTGATTAGAGGAGGGGGTGGGGAGGGAATGTAAGTAATGCTTACATTGGCAATGTGGAAATTGCTCCTGAAATCACCCTGATGTATGTAAAATTGAATCTATTTTTGTGACATTAGGAAAGTGACTGGCTTCTGCATCAGTGTCTTTAGGAGGCCCTGAGATTATTCACAAATGCTGAAGAAGCATTGAGCAGAGAATAGGTGTCACATTGGAAAAGATTACAGAAAAACCTGCCCTGAGCAATTATTTCATTATGGAACAGGTGGCCCCTGACCTAATTCAACCTTGGCACCCCAACTGTGTGAGTTTGTTTTCCTGGATTTTCATTTCTAAGTGACCACTGAGTTCTACAGCATCCATTCCATCAAGCCTCCCAATTTTGTGGAGGGCTAGTGACCTCCAGGATACAGGGGTGATGGCTCTCTGTCAGGGGTGGGCCGTTGCTCTGGAGAGCTTTGGCATTCTTGAAAAAGGAGTGCTTGTCAACAATGTCCATTGTTTTCTGTTTAAAGGATTGCTGGCTTTTATTAAGTAATCTGATTTTGATCTTATTGCCCTGTTTACCTGCTTGTTCTTTTTCTGAGATCTTTAGCTCACTGGGAGCATTTTCTGGGTCTTTCTCCTGGTGCTTTCTTTTTTATATTCCTGTTTAAATCTTCCTTATGTCTTTTGTTTGTAGTCTCACCCTCTGCTTGTTTATTTTCAACCCAAATCAAAATGCTTCAAAACAAATCACTGTTGAATTCTGTGATACAAGGCTTAGCCATCTATCCTTCCTGTAATAGCATTTGACAGACTCACTTGCCCATTGGGTACTGTTAGTACACTCCATCTTCATTTTTTGCTTCTATTCTATTGAATGGTTTCATGTCTGGTGGGTGAAGGCAGTTTATCTCTGAGGAGCATCCCATGCTGGGCCATCAAGCTATCTGTTCAGTAAAGAAGCAAGCATGGTTGAGGGTTTGAAAGAGACATTCACTGGCCATTTTCTCGTTGCTTAGTATATGCCTGTTCCATCCTGAGTCCCGAGCATAGTTTGGGGAGGCTGTAATTACAAAAATGAATAAAATGGGGCATCATCACAAAAATAACAGGTATTTATACTTTTAAATTTTTCATAGTTTACAAAAGTTCTTTTGTAAAACCCTGGAGCTGTATATCCTTATTCCTGCACCATAAGAGAACTAGCAAGTTTATTCTTACCCCCATTCTACAGATGAAGAAACTGAGGTTCACAGACTCCATACCCCAAATCACACAGGCATTATTTGCAGCATCATAATAAGAACGTGTCTCTCCTGACATCAGTTACATTTTGTCCACTTAGTTCTACAAAAAATTTAGAAAAACATCCATAAAAGTACCTACAAAAAATAGCTGTATGAGAATTAAATAATCAGAATCAGGAAAACACTAATGAAAACAAGAGGGTCAAGACCAGGTTATTTTAAACGATAGCTCCATTATATGAAAATTTAGTCTAAATATGCAGGCTGGCAACTTTCAAATTCCAATTTGGCTCTGTGTTCTCTAGTAACAAAAACCCAAATAGGAAGATCATTTGTATTGGCAGCTACAATGCGCTAGACTGTATGCTTTATATAAATCCCACTCTTAAGCCTCCTAGGAACCCTATAAATTAGATATTAGTCCCATTTCATCAGTGAAGAAACTGAGATTCAAAGAACTGGAGTAAAGAAACCCAGTGCTGGAGAAGACTCTTGAAAGTGCCCTGGACTGCAGGGAGATCAAACCAGTCCATCCTAAAGGAAATCAGCCCTGACTATTCATTGGAAGGACTGATGCTGAAGCTCCAGTACTTTGGCCACCTGATTCAAAGACCTGACTCATTGGGAAAGACCCTGATGCTGGGAAAGATTGAGGGCAGGAGGAGAAGGGGATGACAGAGGATGAGATGGTTGGATGGCATCATCGACTCAGTGGACGTGAGTTTTGAGCAAACTCCAAAAGATACTAGGGTTTCACTGATAGCTCAACTGGTAAAGAAGCCACCTCCAATTCAGGTGACCCTGGTTCGATTTCTGGGTCAGGAAGTTCCACTGGAGAAGGGATAGGCTACCCACTCCAGTATTCTTGGGCTTCCCTGGTGGCTCAGATGGTAAAGAATCTGCCTGCAATGCAGGATACCTGGGTCTGATCCCTGGTTTGGGAAGATACCCTGGAGAAGGGAAAGGCTACCCACTCTAGTATTCTGGCCTGGAGAAAGATAGTAAAGGACAAGGAAGCACGACATGCTGCAGTTCATGGGGTTGCAGGGAGTAGGACACGACTAAGTGACTGAACAACAGCAACACAGTCAGTTCAGTCAGTTCAGTCGTTCAGTCATGTCTGACTTTTTGCAACCCCATGAATTGCAGCACACCAGGCCTCCCTGTCCATCACCAACTCCCGGAGTTCACTCAAACTCAAGTCCATCGAGTCAGTGATACCATCCAGCCATCTCATCCTCTGTCGTCCCCTTCTCCTCCTGCCCCCAATCCCGCCCAGCATCAGAGTCTTTTCCAATGAGTCAGCTCTTCACATGAGGTGGCCAAAGTACTGGATTTTCAGCTTGAGCATCAGTCCTTCCAAAGAACACCCAGAACCGATCTCCTTTAGAATGGACTGGTTGGATATCCTTACAGTCCAAGGGACTCTCAAGAGTCTTCTCCAGCACCACAGTTCAAAAGCATCAATTTGTCAGTGCTCAGCTTTCTTCACAGTCCGACTCTCACATCCATACATGACTACTGGAAAAACCATAGCCTTGACTAGACGGACCTTTGTTGGCAAAATAATGTCTCTGCTTTTGAATATGCTATCTAGGTTGGTCATAACTTGCCTTCCAAGGAGTAAGCGTCTTATAATTGCATGGCTGCAGTCACCATCTGCAGTGATTTTGGAGCCCAAAAAATAAAGTCTGACACTGTTTCCACTGGTTCCCCATCTATTTGCCATGAAGTGATGGGACCAGATGCCATGATCTTAGTTTTCTGAATGTTGAGCTTTAAGCCAACTTTTTCACTCTCCTCTTTCACTTTCATCAAGAGGCTTTTTAGTTCCTCTTCACTTTCTGCCATAAGGGTGGTGTCATCTGCATACCTGAGGTTACTGATATTTCTCCCGGCAATCTTGATTCCAGCTTGTGCTTCTTCCAGCCCAGCGTTTCTCATGATGTACTCTGCATATAAGTTAAATAAGCACGGTGACAATATACAGTCTTGATGTACTCCTTTTCCTATTTGGAACCAGTCTGTCGTTCCATATCCAGTTCTAACTGTTGCTTCCTGACCTGCATATAGGTTTCTCAAGAGGCAGGTCAGCTGATCTGGTATTCCCATCTCTTTCAGAATTTTCCACAGTTTATTGTGATCCACACAGTCAAAGGCTTTGGCATAGTCAAGAAAGCAGAAATGGATATTTTTCTGGAACTCTCTCGCTTTTTCGATGATCCAGTGGATATTGGCAATTTGATCTCTGGTTCCTCTGCCTTTTCTAAATCCAGCTTGAACATCTGGAATTTCATGGTTCACGTATTGCTGAAGCCTAGCTTGGAGAATTTTGAGCATTACTAGCATGTGAGATGAGTGCAATTGTGTGGTAGTTTGAGCATTCTTTGGCATTGCCTTTCTTTGGGATTGGAATGAGAACTGACCTTTTCCAGTCCTGTGGCCACTGCTGAGTTTTCCAAATTTGCTGGCATATTGAGTGCAGCACTTTCACAGCATCATCTTTCAGGATTTTAAATAGCTCAGCTGGAATGCCATCACCTCCACTAGCTTTGTTCGTAGTGATGCTTTCTAAGGCCCACTTGACTTCCCATTCCAGGATGTCTGGCTCTAGGTGAGTGATCACACCATCGTGATTATCTTGGTCGTGAAGACAACAGCAACACATATATGCATAGAATGGAGATGGATCGGAAGCCAAAATAGAGTTATTGACTCCAGAACCCAAGCTCCCTCTCCTGCACTAGGAACGTAGCTATCGCCACTCAGCTGGTCTCACCATGTGAGGCTGCTAATGGCTGGGAGAGAGGTAGGGCCTCACACCTCTCCCGATGCTCAATCAGCCTTTCCTCCGCATGGGCAGAAGCTGCTACCACCATAGTGTCCTGCATGAAGCCAGTCAGACTCCCACCAAGTGCCAGGCTCTGTGATGAGCATGCCCAGATACCGATCGTAATCTATCCCCACAGTAACCCTCTCCAGTTGGTATGTTTATTATCAAACCCATTTTTCAGGAGAGAAACAAGGTCTTCCTCAGGTCACATGATGAATAAATGACCTCAGATCAGATGTTCTACTTTCGAAACCAAAGCGTCCTGTCTTTCCTGCAACCTTAAGCTTTCTCTCCATCACAAAGTGGGTGAAAGAAAGAAAGGAGATCAACGTTAATAGCTTTTCTGGTTGATGGGACAGGGCCTCTGCTTGGTTTCTCAGCCCAAAATGCCTGTCACAGGGAAGGACCCATGAGAATTGTCCCACAAGAAATTTCTCAGGAATTGGAGCCACAGGCCAGATGGTCCCATTCCATCCTCAGGCACTCCTGAGCTGGCCCCTGCCTGAGATAGATACATAGAGAGA
This sequence comes from Redunca redunca, assembly GCA_006410935.1. Lineage (NCBI taxonomy): Eukaryota > Metazoa > Chordata > Mammalia > Artiodactyla > Bovidae > Redunca > Redunca redunca. The sequence continues at coordinate 369,326 of SJYQ01000346.1, read as the reverse complement.
GAGCTCACAACCTGTTGTGGGAGACACATGATCCAACAATGAGCATCTCTGCACAATCTAAATATGTATGTATGAATGAATGATAGACCTGAACTTCATCCAAGATCTAGCTCCAACCCTGTATCTCGTTCCAGCTCTTCTGGTACTGACTTCTGTCTTCTTTTAAGCTGAAATCTACTCTCTGTAACTTCTATCCATTCACTCCCGATTGTGCACAGAAGTATGGATTGGCCAGCAACCAGACGCTGGCCCGTGTCTGCCCTCTGGTGTCACACAGGGTAATGAAATCATTCTTTCCCTTCCTGCTGCTCCCAGCCCCAGCTTTGGACTGCTGCCAGCTGTGTGCCCTGCAGGTCGTTCCCTCAGGCTAAGCAGCCCCCACATCAGCTATCAGCCTACCTCAGTACACATTTCTGTTTTCCAATCTGTTCAAAATCTTGATTGGCACATCTGTCTCCATTTAGTCCATGTCCGTGGAGTGTGTGGTTTCCGAGTCTGTGCTGGGCCAAATTAACTGGAAGTTCAGAGAACTGCTACCCCCTCACTCTCTACACACCTGGGTTCAGAACACACTGCTCGCGTTTGAATTAACCTCCAAATGCCCATCACGGAGCTGCCTCCTGCAGAGCTTACGCAGGAGGGATTTGAGGGGCCTGGGTAAAGACTTTCTATTTCGTCTGTGCTGTGCCTTCTTGTTGGATTTGACCCTGTTATCCCAGAGCACTAAGATATTTTTGATATCTGGTTGTGTCAGCCAAGGAGCTCACTTAATCCTCCCAGTTTGGGGCCTCAAATTATAATAATTATTAGATTACTAATATTCATCATACCAGCTATTATCTATTGAGCATTAATTATGAGCTCGTTTCCAACTGAGCATTTTATGTGCATTATCTTGTCTCATTGGTGTGCTGGGGAGATTAAATAACTGTTACGATTATCCCTGATGATTTACAGGTGAGGAAACTGAGGTTTTAAATAATAAGGAGCTTGCCTAAGGCTTCATATTTTTAAATAGCAGGCTTTTAAGCTGGAACTTAAACCTGGGTCTGTGTGACACCCCTAAGCCCATAGCCAAGATCATTCCTATATACCACCTTCTGTAAGATAGATGTTATTATCCCCATTTTATAGAGTTGTTGTTCAGTTGCTCAGTCATGTCCGACTCTTTGCCACCCCATGGACTGTAGCACCCCGGGCTTCCCGTCCTTCACCATCTCCTAGAGTTTGCTCAAACTCATGTCCGTTGAATCAGTGATACACTCCAACCATCTCATCCTCTGTTATCCCCTTTTCCTCCTGCCCTCAATCTTTCCCAGCATCAGGGTCTTTCCCAGTGACTCAGCTCTTTGAATCAGGTGGCCAAAGTATTGGAGCTTCAGCTTCAGCATCAATTCCTTCCAGTGCATATTCAGGGTTGATTTCCTTTAGGATTGACTGGTTTGATCTCCTTGCTGTCCAAGGGACTTTCATTTTACAGAGAAGGAAACTAAAGTTTTCAGTTTCAGACAGACATTGAGACATTTGCTCAAAGTGTGGTCCCCAGATCAGCAGTATCATAATCACCTGGGAGCTTCTAGGAGGCGACTTCTTGTGCCCTTCACCAGGCCTGCGGAACCCAAAACTCTGTGGATAGGGCTCAGCAATCACTTGTAGCTTTTGTGGTCTTAATTCCCCCAACCAAGGATTGAACCTGGGCCCACAGCAATGAAAGTGCTAAGTTCTAATCACTGGATGGTCAGGGTATTCCCAGCAACCACTCTTTTTAAAAAGCTTTCTAGGTAATGCTGAGGCACCTTAAAGTCTGAGAATCGCTGGCTAGTAGTAAAGCCCAGGACTAGGAGATTCCAAAGCCCTAGTTTTTGTGTGTGCCAGATTGACTCTGATAGTACAGTTGCAGGCACACTGAGAGAGGAAAGCTAATTTCCCCTTTCTCAAGGTGGATCCACCAAGAAGAGGGGTTACCTGGAGATGCTGGACCTGAAGGCTGCTAAAGCCTGTATATAGCAGTGACAACTCCTAAACCCAGGGGTCCCTTTGAAACCATCTCTGGAACTTTCTCTCCTTTTGTCTGAATGGCTAACAACCTGAGAATCAGACTAGAAGGAGTGGAAATTTACAAGGAAAAGCAATCATGAGTCACACGTTGAAACTAAAAGCTCAACAGAACATTGTGAAAAGGAATAAAAAGAAAAACACAAAATTCTGTCTGCAGGGACAATTATATTTTCTGGCTGTTCCAGGATTAAACTGAATCCAGGAGAATTGAATGTTACAAGCTTGCCACCACAGTTTTATTGAATATTTTATTGCAATTATTGAATATTTTGCAATCATCCTCTTGGCTGACAGATTTAAAGGACACACTTATTAAGTTCCTGGCAACCCAGAGTTGAGTGGAATTGTTCATTCCTTGGAAATGGAAATTTAAGTGCCTTGAGAAAGTAAACAAATTCTTTCACATACATTAAGGAATTAAACTAAGTGTCAGAGAAGGATATTAGACTCAAAGGGGGACATAATAGACCATCAAAACTAAGAATTATCTTAGACACCATCTGTCCCTGCTTTCTCATCTTAAAGATGAAGAACTGAGTCCCAGAGAGTTTTCTCAAGGTCAGCCATTGATAGTCAGTAGTAAAAGCTGGGCTAGAGTTAGGAGCTGTAAGCACTCTGGTCCTTGTCCCCTGGTCCCCTTCAGAGAAGGGAAGTATGGTCAAGAATGGTTTGTCTTCTGACTTCTGTAGACCCCCCAATCTGATTTCTGCACAAATCGAACCTTCTCAGATTGAATTATACTTTTCATCTCCTGCTTATGGGAATAGCTGAGTTGTTCCTTTAAATATTCATTGACTGCCAACTATATGCCAAGCAGGGTAGGGATTGTAAAGATAAATAAGACATGGTCTGTGCCTTCAAGGATATTACTGTCCTCCAAGAGGAGACCTGTAAGTGGATTAGTTTCAATAAATGTGATAAGTGATAGAGAAAAGGCATGTATAGAGCCCTAGGAACACTGATCAGAGACTCAGCAGGTGATTAATTCTGCCTAAGTGAGTTAGGCAGTACTGTCTGTGAGGGAATGGATTTTGATTTGAAGGAAGTGCAAGAAAAAGATCCTCCCAGATAGAAGGGAAAAAGGCTTGTAAGTGTAAAGGATATGGTGAGCTCGAGGAAGGGGCCTTGAGGTACACTGTGCTTTGTTTTGAGGTCATTTTGGCCAGAAATACAGCTGGAACGGTAGCATGAACCTGCTTGAGAAGGAACTTGCATTTCCTGATTTCAGTTCACTGGCTTAAATTCACTTTCCAAGAAGGGTACCAGTTTGGAAATTAGGATGATCCCAGTGTTAGGCACTCTAGCATATTGTTGGAACCTGGCCTCATATTCTCTTCAATTGGTATCAATTCTGCTTTCCTTTATAAATAAGTAGGGACAACATTTTTGTCAGCCACAAACCTTTACTTTTCATTGTGAGCTGGCCAGCCATTCTTCCCCAGGAAGAGGAAGAGATTCAGGAAAGCTGCAAAGCTGAAGTTGCTTTTGACAATTTATGCGAGGCCACTACATCTTGAGAAGAAAATAGAATTGTTCTCTACACCTCACAGGTGGTCCTGAATCGCAACAGGGCACTTAGGAAGTGCTTGTTAAAGTAATCAGGGATAAAGAAGTGATGTTGAAAATGTAAATATATAGTTGCTAGGGAGCAGAATGATCTGAGCTTAGAGACCAGACTTTTTTTTCTTTTCCCTCAGCTCCAAGCTACAGCCTCAATAAGTTGAAAACACTGATAATAATTCTACTATCTAACATTTTGTGAGTAATTCCTGAACAAAGTACTTTATGTGTGTCATTTCCTTTCCTATTCTCAACAATTCTGTGAGGCAGATAGGGAAACTAAGGTGCAGAGATTTTAAGTAACTTGCTAAAGGGCATACAACTCCCAGGAAATCAGACCCAGGACTGAACCTGGATTCATGTGATTCACCTATCAGCAGCCTGTCCTTGAAATATTTCCTTTGCTTGACTTTTGTTGTTGATGAGTGGCTCAGTCATGGCCAACTCTTTGTGACCCCATGACCTGCAGCATGTCAGGCCTGCCTGTCCTTCACCATCTCCTGGAATTTGCCCAAGATCTTGTCCATTGAGTCGATGATGCCATCCAACCATCTCATCCTTTGCTGCCCTCTTCTCCTTATGCCTCCAGTCTTTCCCAGAATCAGGGTCTTTTCCAGTGAGTTGGCCCTTAGCATCAGGTGACCAAAGTATTGGAGCTTCACCTTCAGCATCAGTCCTTCCAATGAATATTCAGGGTTGATTTCCTTTAAGATGGACTGGTTTGATCCCTTGCTGTCCAGGGGACTCTCAAGAGTCTTCTCCAGCATCAGTTCTTCAGCTCTCAGCCTTCTCTGTGGTCCAACTCTCACACCCCTACATGACTACTGGAAACACTACTGGCTGTAGCTTTGACTATATGGACCTTTATCAACAAAGGGGTGTCTTTGCTTTTTAACACACGATCTAGATTTGTGATAGCTTTCCTTCCAAGAAGCAAGCATCTTGACTTTTACCCTCCCAGATTTTCTTCTTCCTCTCCAGCCATTTCTTCTTATGCTTCTTTCTTGGTTCGTCTTCTACCCATTCAAACATCCCAGGACTTAGTCCAGAATCTTCTCTTTTCTTATTATGCTCAGTCTAAGTGGTTGGTGGTGACATTAAATGAGATAATGAGCGTAATAAGAGCCAGAGTTGAAGCAGAAGAGAAATTCAGATCTAGACAGGTAGGTTTGAAGTGCTGTTGAGTCACTGAAGAAATGTCAAGCTGGCGGTTGGATTTTGGGGCTTGGAGTTCAGGGAGTCTGGCCTGGAGGTATAAATGTTGCTACGTTATATATACAAAGTGATTGAAGACTTCCATGAATAAGGAAACTGAGGCACATTGAGATGGAACACATTGTCAGGTGTCACTTAGCAAGTTAATGGAAGAACAAGAACATTGAACCAGGACTTAGCTACTAGAAATGCCTACAGAAAAGCAGTCAATTAAAACTGAGGGCAAAACAAGGGTCTATGAAAGGGGCTATGTGACTAGTCTAAGTACAGACCTTCTGGTCATCCATCTAGACCCTGTGATGGAATTTAGAATGTGTGAAGAAGTCAATAGATTAGATGGCCTCATGGTTGCCTACTCAGCCAGGATTATGATAGGATCTCAGTATTCAAAGCATACTTTTCTGAATCAAAATAGAAAATTTTAAATTTCTAAAGTCAGATTTATATATTGGTGGTTAGGAGTGGACCTATATATCTTGGAAATTCAGTGAAGGGGCTATAATGTTGACATAATCACAAAAGTTGAGGAGCCCATGTCAAGTTCTTGCGCAGGTGGTAGGTTGCCCCATTGTCCAGAAAGGGAACATCTTTGCAAAGCAAAATTCAAGGAAGTTGGAAGATCAGAGTGCCAAGGACAGGCAAAATCCCTTTGTCCCCTCCATTGCCATCTCCATCATTTTCCAGATAGTCTTCTACATACGTCTGAAGGAGTATGCCATGATGTTTAGTTAAGCTGACTCAGTAAGATGCTCTTGAGTGGACTGAGAGGAACTACCTAAGCCACCAGATAGATATCTATTACATCTCTAACCCACACCTATCTGTAGAGTGGACAGATGTGAAGTGAAAGGATCCCCCAATCACAATGCTAAGTGTTGGTAACACAGACAAGAAAAGGACAGCTCTGCTCCCCCAAGTCCCATGATATTTTAGGGAACACAGACACAGCGATATGGCATGGTACATCTAATAGAGGAATGTGTAGAAGCTACAAACCAAATGGGGTCTGGTGAAGGGAGGCTATTCTGGCCCATTAACCATGTAATTCATCTCTCTTCGGGTGATTTACTCTTCACTTTGCCAGCCATGTGAATTGACTCCCTAATTATGTGGAGGCTGGAAATCCCTTGGCAGTAAAACAAGAGGAAATGTGTTAAACATGATATCAAAGATACATTTAGCAGAGATATAGTATAGAGTAATCTTGACACGTTCCTTTCCCTTACCCTCCACGTCTAGTTCAACATCGTATTTTGATTAGTCTGCATCTTCGATATATCTGGAACCCATCCGCATCCGCTGTCCCCATCCCTGTCCAAGTTATCCTCATCTCTGACCTCAGTAAGATCCCAAGCCCCTAAATAATCTTTATCTTCCTCCTTGTCATCCTCTCGTTCATTTCCTTAAAGGCAAATGTGAATATGTTGCTTCATATCTCCCTGGTTTAAAACAATTCTATGGCTTCTGATTTTCCTTAAGCTGAAAACCAAACTCCCCATTCAGATCGTATATACAGATCTTGCCCTTCTCATTTCTCCCAAGGTCTCCATTTCCCTCTCCTTCTTCCTGTGCACTCCAGCCACGCTGCCTTCTCTACGTGCTCCACCATTTCCGCACCCGTTCCCCTGCAGGGCCTTTGCCCTGTCTCCTCCAGGGTTGACAGATTGCATCCCACAGGCCAAAGCCAGTCTACTCTTTGTTTTTGTAAATAAAGCTTTATTGGAAAAGAGCCATGCTTATTTGTTTACATCTTAGATAAGATGTGCATAGATGTTTCTGTGCTGCCATCAGTAGGGTTGAGTATTTCCAACTGAGACCATCAAGCCCACGAAACCTAAATATTTACTCTCTGGCCCTTAACAGAAACGTTTCACAGCTCCCCGTTTAGAGCACTGGATATTCCCACACTCTTCCTCTAATTCACTCCTTTAGATCCCAATTCATGGATTTCTTCCTTTTCCCCCCAGACCACATTGGATTCCTTTGTTAGGTGCTCTCATAGAATTCTGTTTCCTCAGTACAGATCTCATCTTCCAAGCGTGTTGAAGGTGCCTCTCTTCTGACAGTTGGCAGGATCCAGGAGGGGAGGACCATTGCTGTTTGCTTACTGCTGTATCCCCACCCCAGCATGTGGCATGGTGTGTGACACGGAACAGACACCCAGAAATTCTTATTTAGTTGAATAGATGGATAAATGGATGGATGTATAGACAGATGGGACTCAAGCATAGCAATGCTAAGAATAAAAAGGAATATCTAGAAAGCCTGGTATAGCTGACACTATACACTGTTGACCTACTTTTTGCATTCAGAATTGAGTGCAGCAGAGAAGAGAATCAAAGAATGTTTCTTTGCAGACAGTTGATATCCAGATCTTAGCATGTCTTCACCCCTTGCCACCAACCTGTAGTCTGCCAACACTGAAGGGAATTTTTCAAGTCCCTTTTCTGCAAAATTGGGAGCTGCTACTCAGAATATCCATAATAGTCAACTGTCAGCTGGTCTGGTAATGTGATACAATCATTCCTCTATTCATAGAAAAAGGGAAGGATAACAGCCAGTGATCTTCAGACCAGAGACTCGGAAAGGCTTCTATATGGCTCTGTCAGTGGAAGAAAAGTCAGGAGGGAGGTATAACAGATGGTACTTATCCACTGGCTGGACAGCCTCACAGGTAGCCATGAGAACATCAGTTATCTGGGAATGTTCTGGGAGACGATGGGCATCCGTTACATGGATCCAATCTCTATGGTCAAGGAGATGTGGCTTCTTCACATGATTTGTCTTGGTAGCTAAGATGTTTCATTAGTTACTGAAACTCACTTGCTAAGTAAAAAGGAAGAAATTTGAACTGTTTTGGGTTTTCAAATGAGTAAAAGCCAAAATGAGCTGATAGAATATCAGTGTGACCTGGGATTAGGCTTTTTGGAATGCTTCAAGATGATCCAGGAAAGTCTTAGGAAGGCGATGAATCTTAAAGAACAAGCAATCAGAGGTTGTCAAGGCAGAAAAGAAGCATGTTATTGCTGCCTGTGCTTTGTTATGAGACATCATGTCAATACTTAATGGCATAAAACAACCACCATTATGTTTTTGCTCTCAATTCTATGGTCCAGGAGTTGGGGTAGGGACCAATAGGAATATCTTGAAAATGAGCAGACTCCGATGGAATGACTTGAATGGCTGGAAATAATGGGGATGACTCTCCACGGGCCATATGTCTGGGTCTTCACTTCCTCCTCCAGTGGCATCTGCTGGGGATGAGCCCAAATGGCTCCTTTATTTGCATGTCTGACCCCTTGGTTGAAATGACTAGAACATCTGGGGATGGCTGGCTCCTCTCCCTGTGCATCTAACTTGGTCTTCTTTGTAGCATGGCAGATTCATGGTAGTCAGACTTACTGCAAGATGGTTGATTCCCCCAGAGCGAGTGTTCCGAGAAAGCCAGGAGGAACGCCAGTCCTCTTAACACTAGGTTGAGAACTGGCCAGCATTATTTCTGCTCCATATTAATGATAAAAGTAGCCACAGGTGAGCAGTACAGAAGCAGGTTCCACCTGTCCATAGGGGAAATGGCACATGCGTATAAGAAGGGAAGGAATGAATGGTGGTCATCTTGGAGATAAACTACCATGTTGTCCTAAAAGAGAACATATGTACCTGGACACAAAGGTGAGAGAGGTCTACTTGGCTGATAAAATGAAGACTAGGAGTAGCAATACTTTGCACAGCCCCAGTTTCCACATAGGCTGCAGTGATAATTCTTCCATTACTAGCACATGGTTGTCAAGGTCTTTAAAGATCTTCAGAATCTTTAAAGAGCTTCTGCTCTCATGCACAATTCCTTGTGAGTGTAAATGTATTCCCTAAAAGACAGAGTCCAAAAGACATCAATAAAGTTAACTCTTCCCTAGAACTTGAGAGTGTGAATGACGAGAGACAGATGTTGATGTCTCTGTCCAAGGTGCTGTTTCTCCTTGTGATCAGGCTGACCCTGATCCCTTTCTCAGGAAGTCCTTTCCCTAGGACTTGTAATCGTGAGTGGTTTGCCATCCAGGAGTATTTGGATTATTAACTCCCTGGGGTTACATGGTGGGAAATTAACCTAGAAAGGTAATCAAGGACTGTGTCTTAAAGATTGTGAAAAACTAGAGAGTTTGGAATTTGTAATGTTTTCTGCAAGGAGCTTGCACAGATTTTGAGATGTGGAGAAGCAGAATGGAGTCCAGTTTCAAAAAGAGCATCCTAATAATAGTGAGGAGAATGTATTGGACTGGGCTGGGAGTTAATAAGACTAACAAAAAGTAAATATTGTGTCTGTATATATCAGATTCAAGGAAAGTGACTTAGCACAAAACTCTGGTGCACATGGACATTTTGTTTTACACGTACATCCACACCCACGATACACACATACCTGTTTACAGAATTAATAGTCACTACAAACAGATTGGTGTGGCCAACTCTTTGTAATGAAGCAGGTGATAGAGGAAGTCCTAGAACATTCCATTCTTGGGACTGTTTTTCAGCCTAGCAGTATTGATTAAATTTCCATCCTTGCTCTATATTTTCTTTTTCAGTCAATATTTTGATGATTTGGTGCCTGAAAATACTTGGACATGTTTGATTTTTAAAATTAGCATCCTTATTCAGTTAATGTCTCATTGGGCCAGTTCAGTTTTTCCAAGGTGAACACCCCTTTCATCTTCAGGGTTTTTGATCTGAGTTGACTGAAATTCCCTCTGATCTATAGATGTGACAGAGGATCAGAAAGTAAGCGAGTCCTTCCACACTAGCAGAGTCACTTCTGCTTCTGCTACAGTGAAGATGCGTGTGGTCCTCCAGTGAGTCTTCAGCCAGCTGTGCTCCAACAAATACATGTACTTGTAAGGCTGGTCCCTGGGCACTCTTATTAATAATCCTTCTTTCACTGTCCCATCACTCTCCTTCCAAACTGACCCCTCAGCAGAGGTTTACCTAGTAATTCAATGTCGTTAATATGCTTTACTTATAAAATAGCTACTTGCCAAGCCTGTTCTGCAATATAAAAATAAAAGATGGTAACGATAACCCTGTATGCAAGACAGCAAAAGAGACACAGTGTATAGAACAGTCTTTTGGACTCTGTGGGAGAGGGAGAGGGTGGGATGATTTGGGAGAATGGCATTGAAACGTATAATATCATATATGAAACGAATCGCCAGTCCAGGTTCGATGCATGATACAGGATGCTTGGGGCTGGTGCACTGAGACGACCCAGAGGGATGGTATGGGGAGGGAGGAGGGAGTGGGGTTCAGGATGGGGAACATGTGTATACCTGTGGCGGATTCATGTTGATGTATGGCAAAACCAATACAATATTATAAAGTAATTAGCCTCCAATTAAAATAAACTTATATTAAAAAAAGAATAAACATCACAATATATTCATCTAAAAAAATAATAAAAAAATAAAAATCTCACCAGACCACTGTCCATCTAAAAATCTATCACTGGCTCCCTCTTGCTCTCAAAATGAAGTTAAAATGCATCTCATCGCTGATGTTGTAGCTGAAACTTCAGTACTTTGGCCACTCTGATGCAAAGAACTGACTCATTGGAAAAGACCCTGATGCCGGGAAAGACTGAGGGCAGGAGGAGAAGGGTATGATAGAGGATAAAATGGTTAGATGGCATCACCAACTCGATGGACACGAGTTTGATCAAGCTCCTGGGAGCTGGAGATGAACAGGGAAGTCTGGCGTGCTGCTGTCCATGGGGTTGCAAAGAGTCGGACACAACTGAGCAGCTGAACTGATGGCCTGTAAGAATTAGAATGATCTGATTCCCTCTACATCTTTGGTCTTATCTCTAACTCCTCTTTGGACTCCTCAATGTAGTTCAGTCTCATTGCCTTTCCTTCTGTTCTTGGGAAACACTAAGTATTTTCTCAACGCATGGCTTCCACCGTTCCATTCCCCCTTCCTACAGCATTCTTTCTGTCATTCATTGTTTACCCTTTTTAATCATTTAGATGATTCTCTGCCATCTTTTAGAGGGCTCCCCAATCTCTGAACAATGACCATTTTTCCTAGTCCCTCTTATTACAAGTGTGATGCATTCAAATATTTTTTTAAGAGGTTTTGTTGTTGTTAATGTTTGATTCTTTGCTAATTTGTAGGCTCCAGACTACAGAGACCACTTCTGTATTGGCTAGCACTGTAACCCTGGAGACTAGTATTAGGAGCCTGATATATGGCAGATGCTTGATGAGTATTTGTTGAATGAGTCATTATGTTAATTTTGTCATCAAGCTGGATCACAACAATTCGCTTTTAACTATGCTGTATTCAACTGGCTATTCTTGTCCACTGCATGAAAAACGAGGTCCTGCAGGCATGGAGATGACTAAGGTTGCTCTTACAGTTTGATTCCATGGTAGAGGCGGGGAGATGGGAGGAGACCATTGCACTAGTCTGGGAGCAGTGGATGGGGTGCTCTTTGCAACTCTATTTCTTAGGAAGTCCTGATCCTAGCATCTTTGTCCTCATCATTTGTGTGTGTGTGTGTGTTTTAATTTACTTCTTTTTAATTGGAGATGATTGCTTTGTCATTTTATGTTGGTTTCTGACTTACATTAACCTGAATCTACCATAGAGGGAGGGGACATACCCCACTCCAGTACTCTTGCCTGGAAAATCCCAAGAATGGAGAAGCCTGGTAGGCTGTAGTCCATGCTAAGGGTCGGACACAACTGAGTGACTTCCCTTTCACTTTTCACTTTCATGCATTGGAGAAGGAAATGGCAACCCACTCCAGTGTTCTTGCCTGGAGAATCCCAGAGACGGGGGAGCCTGGTGGGCTGCCATCTATGGGGCCACACAGAGTCGGACATGACTGAAGTGACTTAGCAGCAGCAGCAGCAGTGTCTTCATCATTAATTCTAAAGACCTCATCACCAATGGCATCCTTGGATTCCATCATCCAGTGCAGGCCTGGAAGACAGAAGGAACATTCTTCAGAACTGCTTTGTGGCTCCTGCTACCCCTACCCTTGTGACCTCTCCCATCTCCTTCAGAGGCTTCTGTGCTTTTTTTGTTTTTACTCCTTCACCTTGTTTCCCAGTCACTGCTTATTCACTTGTGGATATTCCCAATATCTGGGAAAATCTAAAAAGTCAGTTTACTCTTATGTTTAAGGAATGTGCCTCATTGTCTTTAAAAAAGAAAGCAGAAGAAACTAACATTTATTTGGTCCTAACTGTGTACCAGGGGCTATGCAGGATGTTGTGATATGTTATATCCTTTGATTCTGAGAATATCCAAAGTGACAGTTATTATTGGCAGCAGGCTTCTTTCACAACTATGGAGACTGAGGTTTAGAGATATTCAAGTGTAACTTGTTCAAGGTCACGTATGTAGTAAGACTTAATCAGGGATTCAAGCCTAATATCTTTTACATATGATTCAACTACTATAAGGTATTCCCTCCCAAAAATGTGAGATAATGCAGACACTTCTGAGGCCACTGGGGAGATGGCATATTTCGATGATGTCTTTAGCATTGCTCTCTTCAGTGGTTAGAACATAGTGAGAACCCTCCTGCCATGCATTCATTCACCAGTGTTTGCTGAGCACCTTCTGTGTCCCAGATACATTTTAGGCTCTCATACCCCATCAGTGTGAAGTGGGGAAGAATTCCTTGTCCTCATGAAGCTAGCAAGATATTGGTGGTAGGGAGTAGAAAGAGAGAGACAAGAAGTATAGAGTGGACAGTAAAAAGATAAGTGAATTATATGGCATTGTAGAAACTGACAAGTGCTATGAAAAAAAAGATGGAATAAGACAAGTGGTGTTTGGAGTTATAAGTAGGGAGCATTGCAGCTTTACAGAAGATAATATTTGACCAAAGACTTAAAGCAGACAGAATGTCAGAAGTGTTCCTGTTGGAGGTTCCCAAGGCAAGAGTATGCCTGTTGTTTTTAAGGAAAAGGAAGACCCTCTTCTAGCTGCAAAGGTTCAGAGTTGTTGCTCTTGTTCACTCACTAAGCTGTGTCTGACTCTTTGCAACCCTGTGGACTGCAGCAAGCCAGGCTCCACTATCTCCCGGAGTTTGCTCAAACTCATGTCCATTGGATCAGTGATGCTATTTAACCCTCTTATCCTCTGTCTACCCTGTCTCCTTCTGCCCTCAATCTTTCCCAACATTGAGGTCTTTTTCAATGAGACAGCTCTTCGCATCAGGTAGCCAAAGTACTGGAGCTTCAGCATCAGTCCTGAGTATTCAAGGTTGATTTCCTTTAGGACTGACTGATTTGATCTCCTGCAGTCCAAGGGACTCCCAAGAGTCTTCTCCAGCACCACAATTGGAAAGCATCAATTCTTTGCCTTCTTTATGCTGCAACTCTCACATCCGTACATGACTACTGGAAAACCATAGCTTTGACTATACGGACCTTTGTCAACAAAGGGTCCAGAGACCAAGGTTTTAATGGTGAGCAATCTACACTGTTCTTTGTTGGAGAGAAGTTGGAAGTCCAAACTAATGGGGCCCACAATTAGTTTGACTTATCTCAATCCAGATCTTTCAGAAGACATCATAGTAAATGAGTTAATCCAACATGCTTCCAGAGGACTACAGGGATCCTTGTACCTATGAAGCCACTGCTTTCCAGGTCTCTCTGGCACTGAGTCTGACCTTCATTAGCCCAGTAAGATCTGGCATTGAAGTCTTCCTCCACTTTCCCATTCTCACTTCTGCTATGACTCCAGTCTGGCTATACTGGACTTTGCAGATTCTCTTTTAACCTAGTCACTCATGCTATGACCATGGTGATTTTCCTCCCCTCCCAACCTCCCAGTCTCATACCTCCAGCTCATTCAGACATATCCGTTAGGTCCCTGCTTGGCAAGGAGCTCAATGTAATGTTGTTAAGGGTGTTAGCTTGCACACTCACTTCTGTCATTGGTTTCTAAAAGCACCATTGCTTTTTCAACTGACCCTACGCATGGTGTGCATTTATTCACCATTTCAAGTCATTTATTTAGCATGAAAATTTGTTAGACCATTGTTTAGCAAATTCATTGCATTGAACTTTTTACTTAGCAGAATCACTTAATTAGTGTTTTATTACTGGAATCGACTGTCAATTATGTGGCTAATTCATTTACTTAGGGAGTGAATGTTTTATCTGGGTAATGCAATTCAGAGTGCACTGTTAACTCTTTAATGATTAAATATTGTTGTCAGTGGCAATTCATGTTATAAGGAACATTAAATCATTTATTTCCCTTGAAGTATCCAGGTGTTGGAGAAATGTGTAGAGAGAATAGTTTAGAACCACTTATGAATTAAAGGACTTTCGTTAACTGCCTGTTAATGAAAGCTAAATAAAAGTAGCTGGAGGATTTTGATTGGACCCCTTGAAATAAATTGTTATAATATGTATACTTACATGTGTATATTGCTGTAGCACATGTATGCTCTTGTACTGACATGATTCCTTTGGGCTCTCACAAAACCACTGTGGAGTGACATTGGGGTTTGTATTTGGCCGTCTCTCAGATGACCGCAGTGATTCCTGCCTGCTTCATATATGCTAGTATCATCCCTTCCATTAAACATAGGCTATTCTACTGACTGACTTTTAATGAATAGAATCTAACAAAGTATTGACATATGACTTTCAAGATTAGGTTATAAAAAGCCTGGGGCTTCCATCTAGCCTGTTGGCTTTCTCTCTCTCACTTGCTCTGTGGGAAATCAGCTGCCGGCTTGTGAGTTGCCCTATGGAGAGACCCACTGGGCCTGGAACTGAGGACCTTGCTCCAGTAACCCATGAGAAAGTGAATCTGCTTGCAAGCACATGGGTGAACTTGAAATCAGATTCTTCCCCTCAGATGAGTCTGCAGATGCAGGCGTAGTCACACCAGGCAGCTTGAGTACAGCTTCATGAAAGACCTAGAGCCAGAGGTACCCATGAAAGCTGCACTCAGATTTCTGACCGACAGAAACTCTGAGTAGATGTTTGTTGTTTTAAGTTGCTGAGTTTTGCAGTGGATTATAATGTAGTGATAATTAAGAGCTTCCCAGGTGGTTCAGTGGTAAAGAATCTACCTGCTAATGCAGGAGATGCAGGTTCCCTCCCTGGGTTGGGAAGATCCCCTGGAGAAGGAAATAGCAACCCATTCCAGTATTCTGGCCTGAAAAATCTCATGGACAAAGGAACCTGGCGGGCTACAGCTAATAGGGTCTCAAAGAGTCGAACACAACTAAGTGACTGGGTACACACACATAATAGATAATTATTACATGACTTAACTTGTGAGATGTTATAAGAATTTACCAAAAACTTTTTGGTTCATAAGTAGTAGAGCCAGGATTTAGCCTTGGTTCTTCTGATGTATTTCTATAGCCAAAAAGAGTAGAGACTATAGTTAAGACCTCTCATTGCAACTGTCAGGAGTCCTTAAAGCTTTGACATCTGATGAGTGCTACTGTTCCAAGGCACTTTCTGTATAAGAGTGATTCCCTTGTGACCTGCACACTGTTATTACCATGAGAAGAAGCCACTAGAATTCTGGAGAAGCTTGTGAGCAGCAAGCTTATAGGACTGATCTTTCAGTTCAGTTCAGTCGCTCAGTCGTGTCCAACTCTTTGTGACCCCATGAATCACAGCACGCCAGGCCTCCCTGTCCATCACCAACTCCCGGAGTTCACTCAAACTCACGTCCATCGAGTCAGTGACGCCATCCAGCCATCTCATCCTCTGTCGTCCCCTTCTCCTCCTGCCCCCTATCCCTCCCAGCATCAGAGTCTTTCCCAATGAGTCAACTCTTCGCATGAGGTGGCCAAAGTACTGGAGTTTCAGCTTTAGCATCATTCCTTCCAAAGAACACCCAGGACTGATCTCCTTCAGAATGGACTGGTTGGATCTCCTTGCAGCCCAAGGGACTCTCAAGAGTCTTCTCCAACACCACAGTTCAAAAGCATCAATTCTTCGGCGCTCAGCTTTCTTCACAGTCCAACTCTCACATCCATACATGACTACTGGAAAAACCATAGCCTTGACTAGATGGACCTTAGTTGGCAAGTAATGTTTCTGCTTTTGAATATGCTATCTAGGTTGGTCATAACTTTCCTTCCAAGGAGTAAGTGTCTTTTAATTTCATGGCTGCAGTCACCATCTGCAGGGATTTTGGAGCCCCAAAATAAAGTCTGACACTGTTTCCACTGTTTCCCCATCTATTTCCCCAGCCTTGGATAAACCCACCCTTCCCCCACACAGTCTGTCATTGCCCCTATACGAACTTCTCTCAATAGCCACCCCAGAATCCCTCTTTCCTGCTTGCAATAATATCAAAACCATACAATTTACTTTTCTTTATTATTTCTGCTTCAAGTAACTTACTAAGCAGGACATGTTCTATATTCTTTGGAATATTCTATCTATTATATATTGACATGACCAACCATATACAGAACTTTCTACTGATGGTATTAAATAACCTCACAATGGTGATAATCTTTCAACATTGAGGAAACTCACATATTCTTCTTAGCATACTTCATTCTCATTTGCTAAGTGTATACTTCTCAGGAAGCCATTCCCTACCAGCCAAAATGTGTACCATGCTGTATCATCTGTTTACAAAGATTTTTTAGGCACATATACCAAAACTTAAGTGCCTCTGAAAGTAAAAGTGGATGGTAAATATGCAGTAATTAAACACTGGACTTGGGCTTCCCTGGTAAGCTCAGCTGGTAAAGAATCCACTTGCAATGCAGGAAACCCTGGTTAAATTCCTGAGTCAGGAAGATCCACTGAAGAAGAAATAGGCTACCCACTCTGGTATTCTTGGGCTTCCCTGGTGGCTCAACTGGTAAAGAATCCACCCACAATGCAGGAGACCTGGGTTCAATCCCTGGGTTGGGAAGATCCCAATACCACTCCAGTATTCTGGTCTGGAGAATGTCATGGACTGTTATAATCCATGGGGTCACAGAGTCGGACATGACTGAGCAACTTTCACTTTAGGTATTATGAAAAAAGAGTTTGTGTTTCCAGTGAAAACATTGAAAGTCCAGAGTGACACCCTTTCTCCTTTGTGGTTCAGCAGGACCTCTGCAAGACCCCACACACCCCCACAGCTGCACTCCTCTCATATCCTAGTTTGCTCGCTAAGAAGTTAAGACCAGAAAACATCCTCTTATTGCTACAGATCTTTTGCTTCTGGCACAGCAAGTAATCTTCATTTTTGTTTGAATTAAGTTCATAAAACCTACTCTGTGCACCCTGGCTGATATCAGCACTTTTGCTGTTTTGACGTCTTCCCACTGATTTTCATGAAATTGTGACAAAATGGAGAAAAAAAAAAGAATGACTTTCATAGTTTCTTTTTAATATTGAAATCCTTTCTTCAAACACAACCACACCTAGAAGTCTGTTTTATAAAACAGATTTAAAAAAAAAAAATTTCCCTCTGACTGGAGTAGAGGTGAGGGGACACTCATGTGTTTGCTGAGTCTTGCTCACACGTGCACACACACACACACACACACACACACACACACACACGTACAAAACCCCTCATGAGGGTCCAGTTCACTCCTGACCCGTAGGAGAGACTCTAAACAGAAGTCAGCTCTTAGGTCCCTAGGCCACAGACTGATAATTCACTTATTCTTTCCCCAGAGACCACATGGGTGAACCTTTTCATTCTGTGATTTTCCCAAAGTAAAAATAATGATGCCCACCACTGGTCACTTGAACAGCTAAAGACTGATTGCTGTTTTTGTTCAGTCGCTAAGTCATGCCCAACTCTTGATAACCCCATGGGCTGCAGCATGCCAGGCTTCCCTGTCCTTCACCATCTGCTGGAATCTGCTCAAACTCATGCCCATTGAATCACTGATACCATCCAACCGTCTCACCCTCTGTCATCCCCTTCTCCTCATGCCCTCAGTCTTTCCCAGCATCAGGGTCTTTTCCCATGGGTCAGCTCTTGGCATCCAGTGGCCAAAGTTCTGGAGCTTTAGCTTCAGCAGCAATCATCAGAACAAGGCTATTACTTGAATGGCGCTGTCTAAAACCAAGCAGTACACAGAATGCATGGCTATACCCGGAAACCCTGTGGACCCCTGGCTTAGAGGAGCATCAGGAAAGATGGAGCCCCAGTTTGTGGGGCTCTCATAGATCACAGGGTATCACTGAGACACACTTTGCTGCTACAGTCACCCAGCGACCAGGAGTCAGCCCTCAGCCTAGAGACGAGAGAAACTCAGAGGCCAGTGTTGTGTCATGTGAGGGATCCTTGGGCTGGAAGTGCTTCTGCATCTTGGCTCTGCCACCATGGGAATCAATACCTGTGATTACGTTACATTCAACTATAAACATACATGCACAAGGTCGTGTAGAATTGGGAAATCTGAGTAAGGTCAGTGGAGTGTATTCATGTCAATTTCCTGATCACGATGCTGTGTATCAGTTATGTGAGACAGTAACATTGGGGAGGACTGAGTAGAGGGTATAAGGGACCTCAGTAATTTATTTCTTACAACCACATGTGAATCTACAGTTATCTCAAAATGAAGCTTTCTCTTAAGAAGAAGCTGGTGCTCTGGTAAAGGACCAGTAGGTAACTTCAGACCCTGGCCAGGTTCATCAGAGTCTTCAGATGTATTTCATGGTTTTCCTAGTCATTTACTCACTTGCCAGACCAAGTATGTGATAAAAGTGTTCTACCGTTTCCGATGATTGTAAAGTGGTTTATGTGTGTCATTTTTTCTTCATCATTTCTGGCAGAGGCTCGTCTAATTTATCAGTGTTTCCAAAGGAAAGAGCCACCTTTTGCCTTTTCTTCAGCTTCTCTGTTGTGTCTTTAACTTCCATTATGCCCCATTAACATCTGTTCTTATGTTTATTTACTTACTACTTTCACTAACTGTATTTTTCATCTCTAGAAGTTAGATTTGTATTGTGCAAAACCACCCACCTTTTTCCCATGATGTGTTGCCTTAAGCTGTGGTTCATGATCCTTCCATTTTCTCCTTAATCAGTCTAAGTGTATTTATTTTATTGTCTTTTAGACAGCTTTACTATTTTCAATTCTTGGTAGGCATATCTCTGTGTATCATGTCTGCTGACTTTCTCTCGTGGGGATAAGCTTCCTCACTTGGCTTGTCATTCTTTATATTTTATTTTTCCTCTTTGAATTCATCTTTAGTGGAGGCGATTTTGTTCTGTGGGAATTAGCATGTCTTGGATTATGAAAACAGTCCTATAGGGTGGTTCTCATTTGCTTTTCAGGACAGGAAGACTTTCTGTGATATTACAAGATTTTGTATGCTGACTGCTAGCCTTGCAGTTGCTCTCACAGAGAACAAATGTGGAACCTAGACACAAGCGTGACTGGGTCCAGAGCTTCCTTCGTATATTGTCTCTGTTTGAAAGTTGTACACCCTTTTTATTGTTTGTTTTTTATTTTGTATTGGCATATAGCTTATTAACAGTATTGTAATAGTTTCAGGTGAACAGCAAAGGGACTCAGCCATACATATACAGGTATCCATCCTCCCACAATTGGAGAAGGAAATGGCAACCCACTCCAGTGTTCTTGCCTGGAGAATCCCAGGGACGGGGGAGCCTGATGGGCTGCTGTCTGTGGGGTCGCACAGAGTCGGACATGACTGAAGCGACTTAGCAGCAGCAGCAGCAGCAGCATTCTCCCACAAACTCCGCTCCCATCCAGACTGCCACGTAACATTGAGCAAAGTTCCCCGGTATATACTCTTCCTTTTATTCTACGAATTGAAACCTTTAACTTAAGGGTGTTCACACACACACACACACACACACACACACACACATTGACACAGATATGCATACACATGCTTAAAATTAGATCCTTCACTTAAGAACAAGATTAAAATAGTATATATTGGCTGTCCACTGCAAAAGATAAAGAAGTTAATATATATACTTTTTCTAGTGATTCATCAGCCACCATTTCCTGGTTTTCCTTAGTAACATTTCAGAAGTTAATCCAGTATTTTTAGTTTAGCTGTTTTTACATCATTTCTCTTTAAGAATTCTTTTTTACAGTTCATTCTGTTTCAACTCACATTTATTTTTATTTTCATACTCATATCTCTGTTTAACTGATTTTGTTGTATAACAAATCGGTTCTTTTATAACATGATTCCCTCCAATCTTGTGGGTTTTTTTATTTTATTTTTTTTAACTAAAACATTTTTTTCCCCTTACCTCCCCACACCTCTAGAAAAGAATCAGAGCCAGTATAATTCCTGAGTTTTTCTGCATCAGGGAACATCTTTCTGTAGCCTCATAAATGAAAAACAACTTTATCAGTGTATGATTTTGGAGTCTCAGCATTTTTCCCTCAACAATTTTGTTCCGGTGATTTTGGGCATTTAAATTTAGGCAACAGAAAATATGGTTCTCATTTTTTCTTTTTCTTTATAGATAGCCTTTTCTTCCAGCCTAGATGTTTATCTGAGTTTTTGCGCATCAATAATGTTTAATAATATTATCAGGAGATTTGTTCTATTTTTAAGTAGTACAATGGAGAGCTCTTTACATTTGAAAATTTGGGGGTTTTATTCTGCCAAAGAGCTGTTTTTACATTGTATCCTTTATTATCACATCTATTTCATTTATTCTGTTCTCTTCTTTGATAACAGCAATTATCAGTCTTTGTGTCTGTTTCTTTTCTCTGAAAATGTCTTTTTGGTGCCTTCACACATGAACACACATGATAGATATCAGGAAAATAGGAGTCTCACTGTTCTCATTCCCTTGTATATTCACTGCAAAGTTCTCTAATTCTTCCCAAGTTTCTGCCTGTTGCTTATTCTCCATACAAATTCCAATGTCCATTCTAATTTTGTTAATACATTTTGGTTTCATCTTTCTTTGCCCTGCTCGATGCATATTTTGAAACATCTGTCCTCATAGTTTGAAACATCTGTCCTCATAGTTAACCTTTTACTACCTTTATGGTTCCACGTTTTCTTGAATTCCATACCAACTCAAATGCCTTTCTATTTTCTATTGTGTAAGTTATAGAAAAAAGCCAAATGGGCTTAAACAGTAGGTTAATGTATTATCTTACAAAAGAGGAAGTCAGGAGTTGGAGGAGGTTCCATGGCTTGGTTGAATGATATGAATAAGAATGTCATTAAGGCTCCAATTCCTTTCACGTTCTCCACTTTGCCATCTCATATTGACACTGTCCTCAGCCTGGATCCCCTCTAGGAGGTAAGATTGCTTTAGCAGTTCCAAGCATCAGGCCCACACAGGGTAGTGTCCAATAGGAGACAGAAGTTGCTGAAGTATCCCTCTTAGAAGCAAGGAAATCTTCCCTAGAAGAAAGTAGAACTCCCCTAATAGAACATCCCTCCTAGCTCACCGAAAATGTTTGAGAATTGGCAGAGATGATAGAAACACCCAAATGGCTTAAGGAAATCAGGATTTGCCCCTAGGTCTTGGAATAGGGCCATCCTCCTCTGAGTCACATGGAGAATGTGTGGGCACTCAAGTTGATTTGGGGGTTCTGCCAGAAAGGAAGAATTTGGAGGATGACTGTTGAGTCAGTAGTCATCACAGACTACTCTTTTCTTTTGAAAACATTATTTTTCTCAGCATCCAGAGTGTCATTTTTCTTCTTTTTCACATCGTGGATTTTTCTAAGACTCCGTGCTGTTTTGTCTGTTTTCTTAACTTTGAAGAAGAGGTCTCTCCAGGACTGGTGTTTGCGAATAAAACAGAGAAGGCAGATTCTTACTGTTGCTTTTGCTATTCAGCTGACTGGAATCCTCTTCTTGTGGCTGAAGCAGGAGAAGTCCCCTCTTCGGTGCGGCGTGTCTTCCACCATCCTTCCATCTCGAGAGCTGTGGAAGAAGAAATTCATACTCTCCCCACAAAGAGAAAGATAGGGCACTTTCCCACGCTCTTTCCATGACAGTTTTTTTCTTAATACTGAGCCTGCGTTCTGGGGTACAAAGGTGTTTACCCTCTTTTGTCTGTTTTTTTTTTTTTTTTTTTGGCTGTGTCAGGTCTTAAGCCATGTGGGATATTATCTCCCCAGCCAGGGATCAAGCCTGCATCCCTGACATTGCAAGGCAGATTCTTAACCACTGCACCATCAGGGAAGTCCCCACCTTCTTTTGTCTTTGCCAATAAAAGGGACTGAGGAAGAGAAAGGACTTGGAGATGCATGATTCCTATATTGGCTTGCTAGATTCTCTGAGCCCGGGAAAGAAAATGGGAAAAGTTGAAACGTTTCTGTCCTTTGAGCCAGTGTTACCTCAATAACAAAGTATAGAAGTGTCAATTGCCAACTATATAATGACCATTTCAACTCTAGGAATGTAGCACAGGGAGGTAGCATTGCGTTTACTATTAGTTTTACAAGTTCGACCCTGGATAGTTGGTCAGATTTAAGACTGGGAGACAAGGTAATTCTGTCTGCCATTACATTGAGTAAGAACAAATTCCCAAGGGAGATATGAGATGGGGGTGTGGTGTGAACGTACACTTTCTCGAAAGTCACAAGTCTGTGCACACCTATCCTGTTTAGTCACTTGAAGTGAAGTGAAAGTCTCTCAGTCATGTCCAACTCTTTGCAACCCCATAGACTATACAGTCCCTTGAATTCTCCAGGCAAGAATACTAGAGTAGGTTGCCATTCCCTTCTTCAGGGGATCTTCCCGACCCAGGGATCGAACCTGGGTCTCCTGCATTGCAGGCAGATTCTTTACCATCTGAGCCACAAAGGAAGCCCGTATCCTAGTTTAAGTCAAAAGTAGCATATCATGCCTGTGATTTTATATTCCACTATCATTCATAATGAGACAAAGTAAAACTGGTTCAAAGTTGATTTAAAGAAAAATTTCGAAAGCATAACTGTGTAGATAGGCACTATTCCGTGAAGTTGCCCCTGGCCACAGGTGGGTATTTACATTTAAATTAATTGAAATGAAGTTAAAAATTCAGATCCTCAGCCACACTAGCCATATTTGAAGTGCATGTTAGTCATAGGGGCTTCCCAGGTGGCACAACCGTGGTAAAGAATCCGTCTACCAATGCAGGAAGCGGCTGCCATATTGAATGTGCAAATATAGAGCATGTCCGTCAAGAGCTGTGTGGCTAGGTGCCCTCTAGCTCTAAGTCAACTCTCTTTGGAACTTGATTTGACTCTGGATGTCTGTGTATACCCGCCCTGTCCAGTACTGTGGCCAGTGACCATATGTGTTGTTGAGCACTAGAAATATGGCTGAATTGAAACACTTCATAAGATACACCTTGGATTTCAAAGCCTTAGTATGAGTAAAGAATGTCAAATAGATCATTAATAATTTTATACCAGTTTTGCATTGAAATGTCATTTTGATGCATTGGATTTAACAAAATTTCTTGCTGAAATTCATTTCACTTTTTTTTTTCCCCTTATTTAATATTGCTATAAGCAAAGCAATTTAAATTACACACATGGCCCATGCCGTATTTCCACTGGACCTCTTTACTCTTCTGTGTAACTCCAGAATGTTCTCCCTCTTCCTGTATCTTTCTCTAGATCTGTGGTTCCCAGTCCAGGAGCCATAAGCCACATGTGGGATTTTAAATTTAAGTGAATTAAAATTAAGCAAAATGTGAAATACAGTTTGCCCATCACATTAGCTACATTTCCCATGCTCAGTAGTCACATTTGATAAGTGGCTACCATATTGCACAGCACAGATGCAGACTATTTCCATCATCATGGAAATGGACAGAGCTGATACAGGTTGTACACGGTTACAGCAAAATCCACAGAAACGGAGTGTGCATGCTTAAAGCTCGAGGAATATATCCACGGCGCCTGACTCAGTAGCCTGTTACCCTGCTACCTCCCAGAGCCCATCCCGTCTCACTTTTGTCAGAAGTGTTTAGGCACCTTCTTTCCTACAAGTGGCAGCTTCCCTTCCTCTGAACACGCTTTCCCCCACCCTCCTGTCTGTACTTGTATCTCACACTGTGCTTTGTACAGGGTAGGTACTCAGTTCATATTTGTTGGCTGGTTGAAGTGGC
Source organism: Redunca redunca (assembly GCA_006410935.1). Lineage (NCBI taxonomy): Eukaryota > Metazoa > Chordata > Mammalia > Artiodactyla > Bovidae > Redunca > Redunca redunca. The sequence goes on along the minus strand of SJYQ01000346.1, from coordinate 345,423 downwards.
TTTTCCTAGCAAGTGATTAGAAATATGTAGCTGACATTAATGGAAGATCTGTAATGACTGGTGGCAGGAGAATGAAAAAGAAGGAGAAGGTCAAAGCCAGGTTCCCAAGGAAGAAGAGACAGGAAAGAGGAAATCAAAGGGAGCATGGCAACTCAGCATCTCATACACGTCACCATAAGCCCTCTGCTCACCCTGCAAGTGCCTCGTAGGCAGCAGTGAGACTCGTTGCAGTGGTGGGGGTGGGGAGAGAATTCAAGCCCTAGACAACAGCTATAGAAAAAAGTACAGAAGATATGCAAAATATTATTATGTGATAAATAAACATGCAAGACCCATAAATGAGAAGTTGAAATGGCATGAAAGGGTCTGATGAGGAGAAAAATGAAAACTGTTCTCTCCCTGGGCCAGCTGGTTCGAGTTACATTTTATGAGCAGCATGTGGATTCCAGCGCCCTTGTTGAATTAGCAACAGAATTGCACATTAGTTTTAAGGTTCCCTCTCGAATAGGAACATCATAACGCTTTTTAATTGGGGCTGATAAAAACGTAGCATTACTTGTAGGTTCCTGAGAGAAGTGAGTTGTGAAATTGGGTTTTCATTAAACCTAATGATGGAAAATTAAGTATAGTGCGTCTGGTGAAATGGGGTGTGATAAAAGGCATCACTTCTGCATTATCAGAGGTTAATAAGGGAATAGGTGAAGTAAGATACATTGGAAAAGGGAGTCCAACTAGTTGAATTAATAAACCTTGAAAATCCCTTGGTTCCGAGTCTTCACAGCATCATTAGCACCAGCACTGACATTATTACAAATGTTACAGCGATACAAGTTGCTAAATTTCAGACACATTTATTTTCCATTCCAGTGTTGGTTTTGCTGACACTGAGTTTACAGTCTGTCTAGCAATGTGTTTAGAGGAAAACACCCATATTGGTAGCTGTTTGGTTTTGGAAACACTTGGCATCTAGCAAAACTCATCAGGTGCTTGATCCTAAGAAGCCTGTCTCTGCCAGGCAGCTGGTTCCCAGGCCGCCCAGGCCCATGGGTCTCTGAAGATGTCTGTCCCCGTATATGATGGTGGCTTAGGTGGGAGACACTGCCAGGGCTCCAGGCACTGAGTCTGGTTCATCCTGTCCTGGAAAACCATGAAGTACAGCATCTGGAGAAGCAAACCCAAGTGTTCCTTTCTTCTCCACCCCCATGGGTGATACTCACAGAAGGGTGCCACATATCCATGGCAGCTGGGACACCTACAAGGCATATGTGCTAAGTCGCTTCCATCGTGTCCAACTCTGCGACCCTATGGACTATAGCCCGCCAGGCTCCTCTGTCCATGGGAATTCTCCAGGCCAGAATCCTGGAGTGGGTTGCCATGCCCTCCTCCGGGGGATCTTCCCAACCCAGGGATTGAACTCACATCTCCTGTGTCTCCTGCATTGGCAGCCTGGTTCTTGATTACTGAGCTACAAGACATAATGTGTCTTTAAAGAGAAGACATCTTCTTAAAATCCTTCCTACTGGCTTGAAGGTTCGTAGACATTCACACCTCTCTAGCTAGGCCTACCTCACACCATCTCTTACAACTTTGCCCCCATCACCTCTCCACCCTCCACTTCTGCTCCATCCCAGCCTCTTGCTCTTACGTAGATGTGCTTGGCTTTTCCTACTTCTCTTCTTGTGCTTCCAATGGGTCTCCTTGTCTATCCACCTTACAAGGGTTCCAAACCCCTGGGCCACAGACTGGTACCAGTTCATGGACTGTTAGGAACTGGGCTGTACAGCAGGGGTGAGCAGCCATCAAGTGAATGAATGAAGCTTCATCTCTATTTACAGCCACTCCCCATCACTCTCATTACCACCTGAGCTCCACCTCCTGTCAGATCAGCTGGGGCATAAATGTAATGCAATTGAATCAGCCCAAATCCATCTTCTACCCTGGATCCATGGAAAAATTGTCTTCCAAGAAACTAGTCCCTCATGCCAAGGAGGTTGGGGACTGGTGTACTAGACTGTCAAGGGTGAAACCTGTCTTCTGAGCATTGCCAGTGCCTGCCAGAGTCCCTGGCACAGGGTGAATTCTCAGTAAATCTTAACTTCTGATCACAAGAGTGTGATGGAGAAGGGACACAGGGCCCACATTTGCCAGCTCTGTGTTGAAGCAGTGCCCGTGCAGATGTTTTACCTATGACCTCACATCAGAGGAGAAAAATAAGCTGTATTTTCCTCCTGCTTGCCAGGAAACATGTGCTTACATCTCACCTTCTTACATCATGTGCTTACATCTAGGCCCTTCTTCCTGGTGCATAAACCTGTAAGTTCTAGATCTTTCTGTCGGCAATCATTTCCTTACTAGGAACAGCTTTGCTCATGCTGACACACAGGAGGAAAGTTCACTTTTACGGAATTAATGTTTGATGGATTATTGTGACATAGAGACAAACTGAAAGATGCATGAATTCTGAAAAGTTGCAGAAAATGAGGAAATGCATGCTAACCCTCCCAGGAAATGAGTGCGGCATAGACCTCGTGGGGTCTGCCTTGGTGCCTTTCAGTGTCTGAAAACATCTGGGTGAGACACATTACATCTGGCAGTCCTCATCTTATGCACAGCACAAACACAACAGTCTAGGGCGTAGACTGTCCAAGTCTCTGGGAGGAGAGACCAGCCTGAATAGTTCTGGATGAGATGCACTGGCCCTAGAAGACTGACAGTGTGTGTCTGGCAGGGAGCTCAGAGGGTAAGAAAGTGCTTTTCCTGGTACAAGGGGAGCAGAAGAAATCAAACTCCACCCTCAACAGGCATTGGTTTTGAGGGTGGCCCAACTAATATGGGGCAGTGTGCTCAATTCAGTGTGTCTAAAGATTGTTAACAGGGGAGATTATAGATCTTGTACCAAGGATAGGTGATGAAGGAGATCAGATATTCGGCCCGGGCCTGGGAGAAGCAGCTGAAGGAGGAGATTCAGGCCTCTCTACCTGCGAGGTAGGTGCAGCAGCACTCCTGGATTAAGAGTGTTACTTGCTGGGGAAATCAGACAGTAGGCAAAAGATGGTCTCGCTGCAGATGCCATGGGTGGAGAGAGCAGCTGAGAGGGTGAGGCTCCCGCTTTTTACTGTGGATCCAGGACTGGCTCCAGTTCCTCCCAGGGAGCCTGAAGGAGACAAACTGGTAGAGAAACCAGGTCGCGAGGATACAGTCAAATGGACCTGAAGCAGACGAGTGGCTCTGATCTCCAGGGACCACCAAGACATTCCAGGCAGGCTGCAGGAGGGTGCTCCCAGTATCCAGCCTGCCCGGCTTCTCACTGGTTCTGGGATTGGCCTGGGTTGGCCACAGCCCCCCTGACAAGCCTGGAGGATGGACAGCCCAGAAGCTTGGCTTTACTCCGTAAAGAGGCACCCTTGAAGCAGAAACAGACCGCAGGTTATCGTGTCACTGGTTTGTTTGTTTCTTAGTTTCTTAAACCCGCCACTACAGCCAGGCCAGGGAAACCACCATCTCTGTTCTTTCTGAAGTTCCCAATCAGCCGTCCTGAGTTAGCTCCCTCGGTCCTCCCCATGTCAAGCTGGGGGAGGGACAGAGGACAGAGGGCAAAGCTCCTATAGGTGATGGCCTGTTCTGCCTCCTTCTCTTTGAAGCAGATGGCAGCCGCGGGGAGCTGGCGCAGCCCACCCTCACGATCCAGACTCACCCCTACCGAGCCTGCGACCCCGTGGAGATGAGCTATCCCCGAGACCAGTTCCAGCCCGCCATCCGGGTGGCTGACCTGCTCCAGCACATCACCCAGATGAAGAGGGGCCAGGGCTACGGGTTCAAGGAGGAGTATGAGGTAAGAGACCACCCTGCAGGAAACTCCCTGGTGGGCGCAGAAGCCTCCTGGATGCTAGTCTTGCTACTCAAAGTATGGTCCCTGGTCCAGCTGCATCGGCAGCTCCCGGCAGCATGTCAGAAATACACTGTCTCAGTCCCCACCCAGGTCTGCTGCATCAGTCTGGAGTCACATCTTCCTTCAATAGGAAGAGAGAATGACTTGAGCCCCAATCCTGCACGTTGAAGAAAACCCAGCAGGTGTCCCCTGTCTCCAGAGATTTCTAGGCGGTCTGCTTGCTCCTGGTCGCCTCTTGCCTCCTAGTCATGCTTCTGTTTTGTTTTCAACACCCCCTAATCAGTCTCATCCGGTGACCGCCGTCCCCCCTTTCTTTGTACCTCCTCTGCACCCTTGCCTTGGACATCCCTTGCCTTGCTCCCCAGTCTGTCTCTATTGCCAGGGACTTGTGAGTAGCAGTTGTTACTGAGGTTTGTGAAATCACAGGATTGCAGTACAGGAAGCACCTGAATTCAAGTCCTTTTGAGGTTCTGGTCACCTGACAGGTCTCTGTCCACTGTCTTCCCCAAAGTTCTTTTTAATGTCCTCAAAATTTCCTTTTTTTCCTTCTCCTTTTCTTCTAGCAGCCAAAAGAGAACTCCCACACTCCCTTTACTTTTTTTATGCGGAACAATTTAGCTTTCTTTACCTCACTCCTTTTGTTTCACTCCTTGCCCATTAGGCCTCACTTTTTGCAAACAAAAAATATAATGAAAAAAGGAGCAACTCATTAAGATGTTTTCTTGCCCCAAAGAGCATCTCACTCCCCTGGAGGCATTTTGCACCCTTCCTGTGCCAGTCAGAATGCAGCTGCAAGCAGCTTTGGAAAGAGCATCTCTTTCTTCTCTTTTCCTCTCTCTCCCTCTCCTCCTTCTTTCCCAAAATATCTTTTGAGCATTTACTGTGTGCCAAGCTCTGGGTTATTTGCACTAGGTTTTCTTGTGGGGGTGGTGGTGTTTTTTCTCTTTCACATGCAGCATGTGGCCCAAATATGCTAGGTTCAGTTTCAGTGTGTGCAGTGAAAATGCGTTGACTCAGATGCTACACATTTGGAATTCTTGGTACTGAGGACTAAGTTTAACTCTCAGACTGTATTCTGAGAAAGAGCTTACACAGCAGTGTTTCAGAAGCTGTGTGAGGTCATGAAATTGTGCCAAACTATGGGGGAGGGGTCCAGACCCCAATGCAACAAGCTGTGTGGCCTCTCGTTTTGCAATCTGACTTTTAAAAGTCTTTATTAGTGGAATGAAGAGTTTGGATACAGTGATTACTAAGAGCTTGTCTGGCCCTAAAACTTTATGAGAGTGTAAAACATGGTAGCAAGGGAAACGTTTGACACATTTATGAGAACAAAAACGTTTATGTCAATGAGTGTAAGTAATTACCAGCTCAGGAGAACTAGCAGTTAATTTCAAATATGGTCTAAGTAAAATAGCATTTTTCACGTATTCAATCTATAAATTTGGGGAGGATATTGGGATAAGAATCGCAGGAGATAGTCCCATCACCTCGCCTCCCTGGGCCTTATTTCCTAGGAGGTTGCTTAAATGTTCTTGGTCTCAGGGGCCTGTGGGGTACAGCAGCCGGAAAGAAGCAGGACCTCGGTCCTTATCTGCTTTGAAAAAAGAGTTCAGCAAAGAGACAAAGATTGTGAAGCAGGTAAAGCATTTATTAGAAGTAACGTATATGTGGAAGAATCCACAGGTGGACTCAGAGCGATTTTCGCCCAACAGGAGTGGCTTAGCTCTCTTACGTGGGGGCAATTCTGCAGGTCCCCTCAGCCAGTCATCTTGCTCATGTCCATATTTTGTCTGACTCAGGGCGCTCTCCAATGTGTGTGCACATCTTTCATCCAAGATGAATTTTCTAGTATGAGTGTTTCTGGGAGGTTGGTAGGACATATTATGGGCTGGCACCCCCCTCCTTCCTTTTTGACCCCTGAGGATCTTTTCTGCTCACATGTGGTCTGGGCTGTCTCCTTGACCACAAGAACAAGAAAAAATGTGATCAGCTTATCTTTTATTCAAGCAGGGCTCTGTTGTTATCTCTTGTCCTGAAACGTCAGGGGGAGACTGTTTGGAGCTGCTCAGCCTGGGGCTCATCTATCTCCTGCCTCAATCCCAAGCCCTGAAAGTGTGTGTGATGGGGGGAGAGGGACACATGAATGCACTTACACTCACTTGTGTAGATCTGTCTGCTTGAGCGAATGTCAGGAGAGGGTGTGTTGTTTATAAAGCCATAGTCAGTATCATGAAGGTTGAATAAGTCATCAGTCATAATTTTTAATTTGTTTTAAATTTTCAAATAGCATTAAGGGATCAATCTATGTGACTTATCAGAAAGGGGGCCAAGTAGTCCAAGCCTGAGAAACACTGTTCTAAGAACTTGCAATCTAAAATTTGAAAACAGAAATACAAATATATTTGACCATCTTGACACATTGACACCCAGAATGATGTCGCTTTTAAAAGCATCCATCCCTGTGTGGTGGGATTTGGGTTGATTTTTTTTTTTCTTTGTGTGTTTTGTGTGTGTGCTTTTTTATATTTTCCAAACTTTCTAGCGTGGAAATTAACTGCTTTTATAGTGAAAGAGAAAACAATACATGTTGTTCCATCATTTGGACTTCAACCAGAAATAGCATTAAGTAGACTAGACTTGCCCTCAATCATTTCAAATTATATTAATCAGTTAGCTTGAATGCTTAGCTTCTAGTTAACAGTATTTCCTGATTAACTGGAGGTTAATTGGAAAGCATTACTTAATGGGAGTCTTTCCACAGTGTCTTTCCAGTAACAGAGACTGTAGCTGGATGTTGTTTTGATCATCGAGGCTCTTGTGATGTCTGGAAGCTGCAGACTGAGCAAAGAATCACAAATCTACCTGAAGACTATTTCCTACTGTAGATAGAAGATTCCCGGGTCTCCAGGCCTACTCTCAAAGCCACACACTGTGTGCTCTGCTTGTTGCCTGTCACTCCCCTACTCTGCTCAGTTTTTTCATACAAATGAGTGGATTTGACAAGTTGACATATAAGAGACCTCTCAGCGGTAGCAAGCTGTGTCTTATAAAATTCAATTAAGTTTTTCAGTCACTTACAAATTTGTTCATTAAATATTTACTGAGTATTTACTATTCCCAAGGACTGTTCTAGATATTTGGGATACCCCAGAGAACAAAAATGGACGAAGATCCTTGTCCTTGTGAAACTTGTGTTCTAGCAGAGGAACCTCAAAATAAACAATAGACTTAAAAATAAGGTTGTTATTTTACAATAACTTACTTATTGTAATGTGTTAGTAAATAATATAGTATTGACATTGACATTGAAGTCACTCAGTCGTGTCCGACTCTTTGCGACCCCATGGACTGTAGCCTACCAGGCTCCTCCATCCATGGAATTTTCCAGGCAAGAGTACTGGAGTGGGTTGCCATTTCCTTCTCCAGGAGATCTTCCCAACCCAGGGATCAAACCCGGGTCTCCCACATTGTAGGCAGATGCTTTACCGTCTGAGCCACCAGGGAATTAAGATAATATAGTATGGTAGACAGTAAAAACATACTGTGTTACAAACGACCCCAACTCTTAGTGACGTAAAACAACCAGTTTATCGTGCATGTTGGTTCAGCGGATCAGGAATTTGGACAGGATACAGCAGGGATAGTCTGTCTCTACGCCGTGACATCTGAAGCCTTGACTTGGAAGGCACTATGGCTTAGGGTTGAAGTGATCTGGAGTGTCTTCACTCACATGGCTACCCACTGATGTAGGCTGTCATCTGGGATCTCAGCTGGGATAGCCAGCTGGAACACCTACACTCAGCCTCTTCAGGTGGCCTGGCTTCTTCACAGCATGCTTGCCTCAAGATCCTTGAACTTCTTCCATTGTGGTGCAGGGCTCCATTGGTGAGCCTGCTAGCTAACAAAGTGGCAAGTGCATTACCCCTTGTGACCTACACTCGGACACCACACAGAACATTCTTACCACCTTCTGTTGGTTATAAGCAAGCAATAATTGCCTACATTCTACAGAAGAGGAATTAGACTCCATCCCTTTTTTTAAAAAATGTATTTTATTACTATTTATTTGGCTGCACCAGGTCTTCGTTGCGGCACATGGGATCTTTAGTTTTCTTTGTGGCATGTGGGGTCTTTTAGTTGCAGCATATGAGCTCTTAGTTTGTAGCACGTGGGATCTTGGTCCCCTGACCAGGGATCAAGCCCAGACTGCCTGCGTTGGGAGTGCAGAATCTTAGCCACTTGGACACTTAGCCACCAGGGAAGTCCCTAGACTCCATCTCTTGTGGAAGGGCGGGGCAGCTGTAAGATTCTAAAAGGTAATACAAAACAGGGGCAATTGGAAAATATAATCTGTGGCTTATACAATCTTCCACAAGTAAGTAAGTACCATGGGAAATGAAAAGTACAAGGAAGGGAGAGGGTATATTCCAGGAACATGAAGTGAAGGAGGTTCCAATACTAAACTGACTGAAAGGGCCATCTTTAATTATGAGATGTGGATAGAGACTTTGTGAAAATACCCAGAGGAAAAGAGTCCGGATCAAGGGAGTAATATATCTGGCATGCACACGGAGGTCATGGAGTGAGTGGAGTGAGCATGGAGGAAAAGTAATAGAAGGTATAGTTGGAAAAATAAAAGGGGCCTGACCATATAGTGCCTTATAAGCCATTATAAGGACTTTAGGCTTTTACTCTGAATGGGATAGAAAGCCACTGCAGAGCTTTGAGAAAACAAGTGATAATTTCCTGACATTTTGAAAGACTGCTTCTAGCTACTATGTGGAGAATGGAAACAAAGGAAGGAAAGTGTAAAAGTAGGGAAGCCAGTTGAGAGGCCACTGCAGTAGCTCAGTGGAGAGATGGTGGTGATTCCCCTGGTATGTGGCAGCGGGGCTGGGAGAAGTGGTTGGACTATGAATGTATTTTAAGAGCCAACAGAATTTTCTAACACGTTATACATGGCAACTGAGAGAAACAGAGGAATCAAGGGTCACTCCAGGGCTGTTATCTGAGACACTGGAAGGATGGAGTTGCCACAGTGGAAATGGGAACCTGCAGGTGGAACAGTGAGGATAAGGAAGGAATGGGGAGTTCCTTTTTGAACTAAGCTGTCCAACAGATATCCTAGTGGAGGGGGAAAGTAGGTAGCTGGATGTATGAGACTGGAATTTGGGAAAGAAGCCTGGACTTCGGAGAAAATCTGGGGAATCATTGACATAGAGATGATACGTGGCTGTTCAGAGTCAGTGAGTATAGACAGAGATGAGGACCAGGACTCGGTCTCGCAGAATGCCAACTGTAAGATGTTAAAGCACTTTTCCTGGACCATTGTACTGGTCTCTGGGAACTGAGGAGACAAGATAGTCTTTGCCTTATGGGGAAAGTGAAAGTCGTTCAGTCATTTCCGACTCTTTGCGACCCCATGGACTATACAGTCCATGGAATTCTCCAGGCCAGAACACTGGAGTGCGTAGCCTTTCCCTTTGGTAGGGAATCTTCCCAACCCAGGGATCGAACCCAGGTCTCCCACACTGCAGGCAGAGTCTTTACCATCTGAGCCACAAGGGAAGCCCAAGAATGCTGGAGTGGGTAGCCTAGCCCTTCTCCAGCAGATCTCAACCCAGGAATCAAACTGGGGTGGCCTGCATTGTAGGCAGATTCTTTACCAACTGAGCTCATAGAGCTTATTGTTAGAGATGGGCATATAAACTGACTAGTTCACTGTTTAGTAAAATGTCATAATAGAGGCATCCTCAGAGCACTATCCAGTCCCATCACATCATGGAAAATAGATGGGGAAACAATGAACACAGTGACAGACTTTATTTTCTTGGGTTCCAAAATCACTGCAGATGGTGACTGCAGCCATGAAATTAAAAGACGCTTGCTCCTTGGAAGAAAAGCTATGACAAGCCTAGACAGCATATTAAAAAGCAGAGACATTTCTTAATTGACAAAGGTCTGTCTAGTCAAAGCTATGGTTTTTCCAGTGGTCATGCTAAGACTTCCCTGTAGCTCAAATGGTAAAGAATCTGCCTGCCATGCAGGAAACCAGGGTTCGATTCCTGGGTTGGGAAGTTCCTCTGGAGAAGGGAATGGCAATCCACTCCAGTATTCCTGCCTGGAGAATTCCATGGACAGAGAAGCCTGGTGGGCTACAGTCCATGGGGTCACAAAGAGTCGGACACGACTGAGCTACTAACATACATATGTATGGATGCAAGAGTTGGACCATAAAGAAAGCTGAGCACCAAAGAATTGATGCTTTTGAACTGTGGTGTTGGAGAAGACTCTTGAGAGTCCCTTGGACTGCAGGGAGATCCAACCAGTCAATCCAAAAGGAAATCAGTCCTGAATATTCACTGAAAGGACTGATGCTAAAGCGGCAGCTTCAATACTTTGGCCACCTGATATGAAGAACTGACTCACTGGAAAAGACCCTGATGCTGGGAAAGATTGAAGGCAGGAGGAGAAGGGGATGACAGAGGATGAGATGGTTGGATGGCATCACCAACTCGATGAACATGAGTTTGAGCAACCTCACAAAGAGTCACAAAGAGTCGGACATGACTGAGCGACTGAACTGAACAAAGTGCTATTAGAACCCGTGGAGGTGGCATGCATTGAGCCTAGCCTGAGAGGTTGGATGGGCCAGTGGCTTTCTGGAAGACATGAAGTCTAAGTCAAAGCTGAAGAACTAGGAGGGGGCATAGAAGGAGATGAGACTGAAATTGTTAAGCAGGCATGGGGTTGGGGCAATGGGGTCTTGTCAGGCTGAGGAGTTTGAATTTTACTCCAGGAGTAGTGGGAGCTACTGAAAAAATCAGGATTTTTTAAGCTGAATTCACATTTTAGATGCAACTCTGTCGTAGACCAGAGCATGGAAACCAGAGAGGTAGGCAGCTGGAACAGTAATTCAAGGAAAGTATGAGGTTGCCTGAACCACACATTCTTTCATATAGAGCCATAAAATCATCTTGTTCTCTTGAGCATGTAAACTTGAATATATATTTTAAGTTCAGTGACTTGAAATAATGCATGAATGATCCTGAACTGAGAGTCAGAATGCCTAGGTTCAAGTCCTGTCTCTTTCATTAAGTATCTGAGTGACCTTGGGCCAGTTACTCCTCCTCTCTGGGCCTCCCTTTTCATATTTATGCAATAAGAGTGAAGGCATTGGTCAAAGGGGTCCAAAGAGTGCTCTGTCCATGCAGAGCTGGGAGTCTCAGTAGGAACCAGTTGTTCAGGCCAAGGGGCTCCTCCATCCTACCCATATCTCCACTAGACTTCACTCTCTGGGGCTCCCACCCTGCTAGTTACGTCTCAAGCCTTAGCTACCGTGACTGACCAGGGGCCTTGTGTTCCTAAGTATTCAGGGAGGCCTAAGGGAAATTAACTGCACTTCCCATACAGATCTGAGTCTTAGAAGAAGCTTCTAATGTTGACTGCATGTTAGAATTACCCAGGGAAGTTTAAAGAACACCAACACCCAGGCCATCTTTCAGACTAATTACATCAGAATCTCTGAAAATGGGATCCAGGGATCAATATTTTCTAAGCTCTCCAGATGACTCTAATGTACTTTCAAGGTAGAGTCGCTGGTCTCAGGAGACCCATTGAGTCCCCAGCACTTGCCTTGCTTGTGCCCACAGAGCCCTGCCCTCATCTGCAGAACTGACTGCTGGTGACGACCATTGTCTATGGAAGCATGTGGTGACCCCTCCAATCGACCCTGCTGTTGGAACACAGCCACATTAAAGTCAAGGGGCTTCTGTGCATGATCTTGGATCTCAGAGTCTTCCTTCCTCCCCTTCCTATCACCCCCAGCCCAAATTCCCCCAACTTCCCCCAGTTACAAATCAGAAACCCTAAGCATACCATCAAATGTTAACAGATGTTGGCTGGAGAGTTAGGTTTGTCTGTGAGTCCTAGAACCCCAGCCACCATCATGGTCAGCTTGAATATCAAGTTTGGGAAGGATGCTGGGAAAGAAGATGAGGTGACTTTGTGATGGAGAGAAGGAAGAGAATTGTGTTAATCCCAGTCCAATCCAGGCAGCCTGTTGTCATAATGAATAGAACAAGCCCAGTAGGGAAACCAGAAGGTATCTGGTTATTACAGCTCCATTAAGACTATTTAAGGCAACAAGGAACAGCTGTGAGGCATATGATACAGCCTAATGAAGAGCAAACATTTGTTCATCTTCCAGCTCTGGGCAGACACGCTGTGTGCGTGGCTTGTGTGGGGTGAGGCCAGTGGCCAGTGTTGCCATCTTTGTTAGTCGTCTGTGGGTGGTGTTGGGCAGGCAGCTTTGATGGAGTGTAACCATGGAGATGGATGCTTCAAATCACCCCCAGGTACCCTCTGCTCTGCTCAGAGCCACCCAAGCAGAGACAGAGCCGACCTTCTGCTTCTACAAATTTTTTTTTTTCTTCTCCCTTCACTTGGTAAGAGAGTCAAAAAACATCCCACTGTAGGTAACCTCTGGGTTCTAGTCCAGCTCTTCAATTTGCAAATGAGTGATTCTTGGGTAAGGACACAGGGAATTAGTGGCAGAAGCCCAAATCATGAAAGGGAATACCATGTTGTTCTCCAGCTCTGGAAACTCATAATGACCAAAATAGAAAGACCTGATTCCACCTGCTTGTCCCAAACACATCATGTAAGTTTTCCCTATTAAGAAAGGGCTCATGTGCAAGAGACTGTTAATTGAAACTTTTCCTTTGAGCTTGTTTTTATTTTTCCGCTTGGCATTCTGTTTACAACATAGCAAATAGATATTTTCTATTTAATTGGAACCCTCCCCAATCAAAGGAGCAATTTTGAGGTGCTACCATAGAAAACTATTTCAACTGAGAATCGAGACCTGGTTCTCAATTTGCCCCTGACACGATGGGTAGACTTGTGTGAGACTCTTCCGTCTCTGGGCCCATTTTTCAGCTTCTGTGAAATGTTCGATTACATATCATGGATTCCTGAAGCCTGATGATATATGCTTATGCTTCATTTGGCCAGAAACATTTATTGAGTACCTACTGAGTACCTTACACTGAATAGAGTACTGGGGATAGTTAGAAAGGTAAAAACAGTAAAGACCCTACTTTAAAGGAAGCACACGGTCTTACCACACCATGTAATTATATAAAAGAACTCTAGCTAGCATGCTTTGAGAAAGGGCAGTCCAGGGTGAAAGCAGGTTTTGTTGTTTAGTTTTGCTTTTTGTCAGTTATTACTTCAAGAATAATCAGAAATTTTCTAAAAGCTGAGACACTGTGTTGAGGAAAAGTAGAAGGCTGGGTTAAGAAAAAGCATGCGTGACAGAGCAGACCGCACATTTAGGGGGCTCAGAAACATAAAGGGATTGAAATATTGCAAGTCACCTCTTACATGGGAAACAAAGATTCCTGTCTAGGAAATGAGAAAACTCAAAACGAAACTAGTTGGGGAGAAAAATAGAAAGTTTTCACAGTTTTCCTGAACAGAATTAACCAAAAAAATAAAAAAATAAAAAATCAACTAACATGGCCTTTGCCAGTCCGCCCCTTAATTCTAGCTGACCTCAAGTTTAGGGGAGAGCTGTTGACCCAGAGACACCCTCCCAGAAGCTCACATGTGAAGATGGAGAAAACGTGTGGACAGGGCCAACAGGCTATAGCCTGGAATGGGACGCAGAGATCACAGACTCAGGGATGGGAGGAACAGAGGCATCCTAGAATGAGCTTTCCCAGCAAACCACAGGCCTCTTGGAGGTAAAGCCAGCGTCATCTTGCTCTTTTCTCTTCTTTGAAACATCTGGAAAATAGTATAATAATGCCAACTATTAATGTAATTGATTTGCAGAGTACTGGTGAAAACAATTTATGGATAAGAATAGTTCCATCCAGGACTTCCCTGGTGGTCCAGTGGTTAAGAATCTGCCTGCCAGTGTAGGGGACACAGGTTCCATTCCTGATCCAGGAGGATCCCACACGCCACGAGGCAACTAAGCCTATGCACTGAACTGCTGAGCCCGCTCTCTAGAGCCCACGAGCTGCACCTGCTGAGCTCACGCACCCTGGACCCCATGCTCAGCCACATAAGAAGCCCAAGATGGCTGGATGGCATCCCCGACTCAACAGACATGAGTCTGAGTAAACTCCGGGAGTTTGTGATCGTCAGGGAGGCCTGGTGTGCTGCAGTCCATGGGGTCGCAAAGAGTCAGACATGGCTGAGCAACTGAACTGAGCTGAACTAAATACCAAAAGTAGAGTAGACCTCACTCACCTCAGCTAGAGGTACCCAGCATGCAGCAACAGAGACCAGCACACCCCCCCCCCAAAAAAAATTAATTATTTTTTTAAGAAAAGAATAGTTCCATTTAGAAAGTTAAAAGGCAGTATTTCTTAAAGAAACCAACACAGAAAGACCCTTATATCCATGGGCTATCTCTGCAGGTGTGTAGAGTGTCTTTAGGGTCAGTCTTCCCCAGGAATTTGCTGTTTCCATCTACCTTCCTGCCCAAAGTAGTGGTCCTTTTTTATTTATATGTATGATTTTATTTATTTATTTGTGTGTGACTTTGCTGGGTCTTCCTTGCTGCCTGGGCTTTGCTCTAGATGGAGAGAGCAGGGGCTCCGCTTCAGTGTCATGCGCGGGCTTCTTATTGCTGTGGCTTCTTTTGCTGCAGAACCCAGGCTCTAGGGCACCTGGGCTTCAGCTGTTTTGGTTCCCAGGTTCTAGAGCACAGGCTCAGTAATTGTGATACACAGGCTTAGTTTCTCTACAGCATATGGGATCTTCCCAGACCAGGGATCAAACCCATGTCTCCTGCACTGGCAGGCAGATTCTTTGTGACCAAGCCACCAGAGAAGCCCCTGAGACAGTGGTTCTTAAACTGTGCTGTGTGTCAGAACCACCCGGAGTTAGTTACACTGAGACACCGGTTCATTCATGTAGGACAGGGTGCACGCCTCTGCATTCTACCAAATTCTCTAGCCTATCTGGATCCCTGCCAAAGTGTGAGAACCACTGACCTAAAATTTGTCATTTAAAGGAAATCGTGTCGCTTTTAATGGGGCCTTTTAAAGAGAGCGCTGTGACTCTATGCAGACACACGTTCAACTATTCTGCTTGTTCCAAGCTTCTGTCACAGACAAATACCCGCATCTTGCTGCCATCTGATTTTCAACTCAGCATCTTCTGCCGAACTCATAAATTACCGTCTACTTAGTGACACGGCACACAATAATATTTGCTCTCCTGATGCCACTCTGAGCAGACGTCATTAGTCATCCTCCCCTGCCTTCTCTGTCCACATTTATAATCTCTGAGGTGTGCTCTTTTCAGCAGAGGAGGAGGCATTTGTTGAAAGTATGGCCTCTGCCAGGGCCACTGCTAAATCAAAGAGCACCCTAGAGTGAAATAGCAAAAAATACACCTGTCTCAAGATACTTGACTTTATCACCTTCCGGAAAACATTCATAATATGTACAGAAATCTCTCGTGCCTGCCAGATGCATGGTGTTCACTTAGGTATGATGCTTTTGAGTTATGTACAACCTGTACAACCATCCGTGGCGTCTCTTGCTATCCATCAGCTAACCATGGTCTTCAGTAAACATGGGTATTTATCAAACTCTTGGACCACAGTTGAGACCAGACCTTAGACTTCCAGTGACTAATGAAACTCCTCCTCACTCCCTGAATATGTGTCTTGCCTGTACTTAGGGTGACCAACTTGTCCCAGTTTGTTCAGGGTGGTCCCTGGTTTTTTGTTTTGTTTTGTTTTTTACTTTTATTTATTTTTTTTCCAAACTTTTTATTTTGTGTTGGGGTATAGCCGATTAGCACCACTGTGATAGTTTCAAGTGAACAGTGAAGGGACTCGGCCATCCATATACATGTATCCATTCTCCCCCAAATTCCCCTGCCATCCAGGCTGCCACATAACGCTGAGCAGAGTCCCACACGCTGTACAACAGATCCTCATTGGTTTTCCATTTTAAAGATAGCAGTGTGCACATGACCTCAGGATGGTCCCGGTTTTAAACAAAGTCCTGCATCCTGGAAACCCCTTTCTTCTGAGGCAAACCAGGAAGGATGTTCAGGGAGCCCCCTGTCTTTGATCTGGTGACAATAAACTGTATGTTTCTGCTCAGTAGGAAGCAGGAGAATGAATTCTGGGAGTGAGCCCAGGAGGCTAGTTCGCTTGTTCTTGGGGCAGAAGAGTCTGGACACCTGTCGTGTGCCAGCTGCCTGTGAGCACTATCTCTGGTCATCACTAATCATCGCAGAACTCCAGGGGTGTATTATTTTTAATTTATTAATACTACAGTATTTATTGGGGGGATGCAGTGTGTACAGTTCTGTGAGTTTAAACAAATGCATGGAGTCATGTAAACACCCAGACAGTCAGGATACAGAAGAGTTCCATCAGCAGAAGATTCCCGTGCTGCCCCTGTGTAGTCAAGTCCTCCCCTCAGCCCCTCACCTGAAGGTTTCATTATTGACTTAATTGTCAGAAAAGTTCTTTGAGACTTGGACTGGCGAAATGATTGGCAGTAAAAATATCCAGACACTCTAGTCTGTCTGCCTTTTGCAAAGCCCTGCCTTTCCCTGTCTCATATGCATAGCAAGAGATTTTTTTTACACTATACATGAATGAAAGACCCAGGTAAGATGGCTCCTCCTTGTTAAAGACTGCCCAGGGTCTTCCCTGCATCAGGAGAGTGGAATCATGGGGAGAGTCATGGGAGCTCCTGCCCAGGGAAATCCTAGCAGGGTGGGCTCATCTTGGAGGAAGCAAGCCCTCAGCTGTGCCCTGGAGTGTCAGCCAGGAACCGCCTGGTTAGCAGTGCCGGGGCCTGGTTTTGCTGCCTCCCAGTGCATATCGTATGCAGTTATCTCCAGGGATGCAGCCAGGCTGAAGGGAGTAAGGAGGGCATCATAGCTGTAACAGAACCTGGTAAGGTCAGTGGATGAACAGGTGAGAGAAATGGAACAGGGCGCTCTCAGCTGTGGATTGGAGGTGAGCTGCTCTTGGAAGCCCTGTGTCCTGATGTCTCACTGTTGGGGGCCTAACTCAAGGAGGCTTGAGCAGAGTGTCCAAAGAAGGGTGGCAAGTTTCAGAAAAGACTTTCGTATTTCAATAGGACCAAACCAATAGGTAGGAAGAGGAATCAGCCAGACAAGCATGAGGGCCAATTCTCAGTTCTAACAGGAAATTGAAGTGTGAATGGGGGAGACCATGGTAGCTTGCAGAATGCTGTGATTCAGCGGAGTGGGGCAGTAGAAGCCTGAGACGTGTGGTCAGGGGATCCAAGCTCCCAGTGGCTCCAGAGGACCTCAGCTCCATGACTGGGAGGGATGGTGGGTGGGTGGGTGGAATGCAACCAAAAGAAGAGTTGATCTGGGACAGGTAACAGGTGATAATCTTATTCTGCAGTCTATGAAGCCTGTCAAGAAGGATAAAGGGAGGGTTCAAGAGGCAAGTGCTCTTAGGCACTTGTCATGAGGCTGGTACTGGTTAGCCTCCCTATTAAAAGAAAAATGCCCAAAGCATCCCCGTTGACTTAGAATATCTCGTATCTTTGGCTCTGGTCCACAAGACCTCAACTGAGCAACACACCATCCTCATGACATGTCACTTACATTCTCTCAACTCTGGAGCGCCTCCCTTCAAGTTCCAGAACACACCAACCTCATTCCAGCTCAGGGCCACTGTACCCGCTGTCATTCTGGAACATTCTTCCCCCAGCTCTTGTCATGGCTGGCTTCTGCTTATCATCTATTTTTCAGCTCGACTGTGAGACGTACTGGAGTTGAACAATCTAGACTTAGGAACTGTGGGACATCTCAGGAAGAGGATGTCAGGAAGGACTTTAGGACATGGGCTGTGTTAGGCGATCTGGGGCTTTGTTCTATTGGGTACCATCAGGAAGCAGTAGGATTGGGTACCTTAGTCAGTCTTATTAGAAGGGGCACAAGCTCGAGGCTAAAACTGAAATCGGCACGAGGAGCAGCAGTCACTCATAAGAGCCAGGATAGGGGTGGGTTTTGGCTGGGACAATATTCCTGCCTTTGTTTGTTCATGTTAGAATAGGCTTCCTTGGTAGCTCAGATGGTAAAGAATCCACCTGTAGTACTGAAGACCTTGGTTCAATTCTCGAGTCAGGAAGATCCCCTGGAGAAGGGAATGGCTACCCACTCCAGTATTCGTGCCTGGAGAATTCCATGGAGAGAGGAGCCTGTTGGGCTACAGTCCATGAGGTCAGAAAGAGTCGGACACAACTGAGCAACTAAGCGCAACTACAGAGCGGTTATGTTTTTGCCTTGCTCCGTCTGGGTCTCAGAGCTGCCTTGTCTGATGTTGGCATTCAGGGAAATCAGGTTCAGCAGGAAAGCACCAAGGTCCAGCTGGGAGTGCCCGGCCAGCTCCCAGAAGTCAGGGGCTGCGCTTTTCCTTCTCAAATGTCACTTTTTCAGAGTCCTGCCCAGTTCAGCCAGCCTAACTGGTCCCTTATCCTGAGTCGCTGTCTATCCCAGGACTTGGTTTGCTGCCTTTGTGGCAATTGTCATAAGTAAGAATTGTTTATTGTTTACACCTTCATGCAACTAGGACAAAAAGCCCCTGAGATCTCATCTGCCGTGTCCATTTGTATTATTTCTAGGACCTAGCACAGCCCTGGCACTCAGATTGTCACAGGAAAGGAAAGAAGAAGGGGTAAAGGGAAGATGAGCTCACCTGATATGTATTCTTGGGTCAGTCATTTCCTATTTCCAGACTTCACCGTGCTGATCGGAGTCTGCCTTTCGAGCATTCAATGGTTGCTGCAGCTCAGACCTCCAGAGAGGCAGGCATCCCCAGATGTACCTTGTAGGACTGAAAAAAAAAACCTGACCGCCTGAGAAAAGCAACACTATAGGAGTTGGAAGCATTTCCACGCTCAGGGAAAAGTGTAAAAATAGAGCTCAACACTCTCAGAAGTGAGTGAAAAAGGAAAGTGGAGGTTGATAATGGATGAATATAATGAGATGGCAATTTTGGTTTCAAAAGAATGTGATTAGCTCCTAATGACTGCCACCATTCCCTGGTCAATCTACTGTAACTAGCCACTAATGCAAAAATAATGCCCCTCAGCTGGCTCACTTTGAAGATGAAGAGGAGTCTCCCTTTCATACTTTCACCCCCTTATGTTCTTTCCCTTCCTAAGATTATCCCCTATTAGATTGTAGCTCCCTAAAAATGGAAATGGATGTGTGATCAAAGTCTGCAATTTAAGGAGTCATAACCACTCCCTCCTGGACAGCTCCGTGGTGTTTCCTCTCTGCATTTGTCAACATCATCCCAGCCCCCAGGCCCACCCATTCTCCTTCATCCCCCACCAGGGGAACACAGAGGCTCCCAGAGCTGTGCCAGCAGTCTTCGTGGTCTCTACGGAGAAGTACCACTCAGCACAACTCATCAGGAGAGGAGATCACCACACTGGGTTTATCCTGAAGAGCACAGCCTGGATAAGAACTGCCAAACTATGCCATCCCGGGCCCCAGATGGACATGCCTGTGTCCACCCAGGGGGTGGACAGGGACATTCATTAACCTCTGCAATGTCGCAGTGCAGAGGGAGCATGTGAGGGCCCCATGGATCAGGGCAAGGCAAAGTACATGGAAACAGGGTAAATGAAAAGCCCCAGTGGCTCTGTCCAAAAGTGAAGCAAAAAGCTTTTGTGTGTCATGAGCTCTCCATCACTGAGGGCATCCAAATAGCAGATGTTAGGGATCATTTTATCAGCTGCCTGGAAGCCCACTGTAGGAAGGAGCACAGACGACTTATTTTAAAGGTTACCTCCAGTTCTCAGATTCCAGGATCTTTGCCTTCTGTCTGCACAGCATCCACCTCACCCACTATTTTTTTTTTTCATCTATCCATCCATTCATTTATTCAAAGGGGTTGATTCAAGCACATATGAAATACAAAGTCAGCATTGGTTTATCAGGATAGCATCGTGAATAAGATGCTACCACTTACCTGGAGTAAGTTACCTAGATAAGATATTCAAATCATCAGATGTAAACAGTCCGTATAATAACAGAAGTAACTGACTAGCTGGGACACAGTGGCATGGTGGAAAGGTAAGCGAGGAAGGTTTCAGAAAAGAGAAGGTGCTTGAACCGGGTTTGGAAGGATATGTAAGAGTTTTCCCAGGCAGACTCGGGTGGGAGAAAATTTCAAGCAGAGGGAACAGCATGTATCTAGTCAGTCTCGGAAGTCTGAACACCTGGAATTGTCTGTGGCATTGCGTTTAGTTGCTAATCATTGATATATTGATTTAAGGGTAAGCAGTGAGATTGGAGGGGCAGACAGGGTGAAATCATTAAGGACCTTGTATTGAAGATTTTGGAATTTATCCTGAAGACAGTGACAGGGGAATAACTGGGTCCTATTCACAGTTTAGGAAGATTTCTCTGATTATACAGGAGAGTGGATTGGAAGAGGCAAAACCAAGGCCAGAGGAGGCTTGTGGGAAAGTGTTTCTCCAGGTAAATTCACTGTTTGCAAGGATCATGGCCGCACATTAGAATCACTCAGGGAGTTTTAAATACTACTGACGTCTGTGTCCCTTAGATGCTGATTTAGTGGTCTGGGGTAGGGCCACAGCTTTGGGAGTTTTAAAGCTTCCATAGATAATTCTAATGTTCAGCTTAAGCTAACTAGTAACCTGAGCCCTGGCACATAATAGGTGGCCAGCAGATTTTTATTTAAAAAAAAAAAAAAAGTATGAAAACATTCACAGGGTGCTCTTCTTGGTTTCACACCACTTTCAGTACAGTTCAGTTTATTCGCTCAGTCGTGTCCGACTCTTTGCAACCCCATGAATCGCAGCACGCCAGGCCTCCCTGTCCATCACCAACTCCCAGAGTTCATTCAGACTCATGTCCAATGAGTCCGTGATGCCATCCTGCCATCTCATCCTCTGTTGTCCCCTTCTCCTCCTGCCCCCAATCCCTCCCAGCATCAGAGTCTTTTCCAATGAGTCAACTCTTCACATGAGGTGGCCAAAGTACTTTGGGTGGATGTAATTAATTAGATAAACATCAGGAACTTCATTGCTATGACTGAGACCAACATACACCACCCCGACAAAGACCCGGGAATATAGAGGCTTGGCAAGTTGCCTGAAAGAGCTGGGATGAAAGGATAGGACCAAGGGCTGGAATCTGGCTTCTGAGAGTTCCATGCAAAAGCAGGAACCATTTGCGTTCTACAGATGGCCTGTGCTGGTGATGACAGGCATGCAGGGTGATGGTCAATTACAGTGAGGAGTAAGCAGAGGATGAAGAGGAGCAAAAGGAGACGCAAGTCCTCCACTTGCAGAATGAGCACTCTCTTACCTCCCTAGTGCTTTTTTCACACACAGATTTAGCGCAGAGCCTTGTGCCTGTTTGCTTCTCCAGGGTACAAGTCGAAGGGTTCCTGACACCCAGAGAACTACATTCTGACCAAGTAATAGCTGGGAAGGTGCCCTGTTATCCCAGTCTAAAACCCTGGGCAAGAGTAAGTTGGAGAACCTGGCTTAGCCCAGGCAAGCACCTCTCACCCCATCTCCATTCACTCTGGAATGGCTTGGTAACAGAATGGACACCCATTCTATCTACCCAACCACCGCCTAGCTGAGGAACATGATCATGCTTCTAGAATAAAGCTCAGTAAACTACAGCCACAGGCTGAATCTAGCCCAGCACTTGTGTTTGTAAATCAGGTTTTAGTGGAACACAGCCACGCCCGTGTGTTTCCATTGTGTCTATGACTGCACTCACTTTCACTCCGCAACACCGGAGTTGAGTTTGAGTCGCTGGAACAGAGACTCCCTGACTTACCAATCCCATACCGCCTATTATCTGACCCACTGTAGAAAAAGCTTGCCAACTCCTGCTCTACGAAAAGACTCACCTAGGCTGGCTTGAAATAGACATAGGAGACTGGAAGCAGAAAAGGGGGCATCCAGAATGGTCTGGGCTTGGAAGAGATAGTGCTCCTGCCTGCCTGTAAAACATTGCCGGCTGAATGGCTGAGTTTCTGACCAGTCGGGTCATAGACTCCTCCTTGCTTAGAACATAGACCCGGTAAGAAATAGGCGGGCACAGTCAATGCTGGGCTATTCAGATGCTGGGAGCTCCTCTCCCCTGCCCTGCTGACAGGGAGCTGTGTGGCCTGAGAGGTGAGAAGTCCAGTCTCAGAAGCAGTGCGGGGGCCAACTGAGCGGGACAGCTGGCTTGTCCTTCCAGAGGCAGGAGAAGGGCAGTAGTCAAGAGGCGGTCTGACATTCCTGCCTCTGAAGCCGCTCCCGCTCCCCGAAACGCCCCTCTCCTCTGAAATAAGTGGCTGCTCCCTCCTCACTGTTTCCATGATACTTGGCTGTAACTCTGTTAAATCACTTCACACGGTTCTTTGCTTGTCTGTCTTCTCTCTCTCCTCCTCTTTTTAACTAATTAATTAATGTATTTATTTTTGCTTGCACTGGGTCTTCGTTGCTGCACGAGGGTTTTCTCTAGTTGCGGCAGGCAGGGGCTACTTTCTAGCTCTGGTGCTCCAGCTCCTCATTGCCGTGTCTCTCGGTACAGGGCACACACTCTAGAGCTCAGGCTCAGTAGTTGGTATAGAGGCTTAGTTGCCCTGTGGCACGTGGAATCTTCCCAGACCATGTCCCTTACATTGGTGGGGAGATTCTTAACCACTGGGCCACCAAGGATGTCCCTATTTTCTCTTAAAGCGATGAGTCTCATCTCTTCCTTCCTTCTTACTCTGACCTTCTGTATCCAACTTGCTAGTCAGCATCTCAGCTTGGATGTTGACTAATCATCTCAAACTTGGCTGCTCCTGCCACTGTTCTTATTATTTTGAACATGTTCAGAGCCGAGTGCTAGGCATGGTTCTGAGTACTTTATATACCCAGAACACAACACTTAATTCCTGCTTCCCCAAACCCATTTCTCCCCCATCTGTTTCTTCTCCATTTCAGTATAAGATGTGACTCTCCCCTCAGTTCTGCCAACCCACAGCCTGTAAGTCAGCCTTCACCGGTCTCTCTCCATCATAACCCATGTCTGAAGTCGACGTGTTGGTGCCCTGCCCGCCTCCTTCCACTCACTGGTCCCACATGTGCCCATCCAGTGCCCGCCTCCTGTGTCGTCTTGCCTAAGGACTTCCTCGAGACAAAAAGCATGTGCACACCTTGCCTACTGAGCATGACAGAAGTGCCGAGGGATTTCCTAAGAGCTGACCTCCACAATGACTTATGGGAACCGGTGGGTGAACACCCCAACCTCCTCCTCCCTCTGGGAGGACAACTCTGAGGCATGAGACGGGCCCAGGAGAGTAAGCCCAGGTGCAGTGGTTACTTGTTCATGGATCTACCCTCTGTTGACTTTCTTCCCTCGGTTGTCTGACTCTCCCCCAAGCCGCCCCACTGTGTTCCTTAGGCTTACCTCCCAAATAAATCTCGTACTAGAATCCTTGTTTCTGAGCGTGCCTCTGGGGGAAAACCAAAACCTGCAATATCCAGCTGAACATCCTAAAATTAATCCCTCTCACTGCATCCACTGCTCATCACCTCGGTCCAGGGTACCATCATCTCTTGCCTGCGCTATTGCAAAACCTTCCTAACTGATCTCCCTGGGCCTCCTAGAGTCTGCGTTCCACACACGAACCAGGATATGCTTTATAAAACAGATAGCAGATCAGCTAACTGCCCTGCTCAACACCCTCCAGCGGCTTCTCATCACACCCAGAATAACACTCAGCTTGTTACCAGCGACCACAATGCCTCATAGAGCCTGAACTCTTCCCGCCTCTCCAGATGGCTTTCGTCACTGCTTTCTCCACCTCATCCTTGACTGTGGTTACCACCTTTGAATCCGCTGTTCTCTCTGCCTGGACCACTCCCCACTTCTCTTGTCATGACTGCCTTTTTCATATCAGGAAGGAATTAGTTTAAATATCACCTTCTCAGAGAAGCCATTCCAGACTGTGCAATCTGAAATAATTCTCATTCCCCCATCACTGAACCTCTACCCTGCTTTATTTTCTTCATAGCAGTTCTACTATTTAAAATTATATATGTTTGCTTGTTCCTTTGCTATGTCTCCCAATCAACTGGAAGCTCAAAAGAGGCTCTATTTCTTTGTATTCTGAGTACCTAGAATAGCGCCCAGCACACATTAGGGATTCAGATACTCATCAAGTGAATGAATAAGCAAATGACTCTCCTTCTGGACCAGATTTGATCTCATCTCACACCCAAAGGATATCAATAACATTTGAGTCAGTGAACAGGTGAATAAGTCAGAGGGGCCAAGTCTGTATTTTTCTCTAGGCTCCATCCAAGAACATACAGGCTTTTACACTGCATGACCCATCACAGTGGGTCTCCCCACTGGCTCACCAGATAAGGCTCCTACCTCAAGCCATTCTAATCACTCTGTCCTTTCTTTTTAGGCCTTACCAGAGGGACAGACAGCTTCGTGGGACACAGCCAAAGAGGATGAAAATCGCAACAAGAATCGATACGGCAACATCATATCCTGTAGGTGACCTTTTGGGAGAACTGCAGGCTTTGGGGACTTAGACTTAAGGAGGCCATCACTCTTATTTACCTGGAATTTGTTATCAGATAATCCTTGATGTTTCCAACTTCGGGTCCTCATGCTAGGCATGGAGCCCTGGCTCAGACTCCCTGTCATCCCTGGGCTGGATGGCTGATCTCAGCCAGAGGCACTGGGCAGGGAGCTGGCTCCAGGCACAGTGGATTCAGGAAACCTCTCAGGCTTGGGTCTCGTCTGGTGTTATCCACTCAAGAATTCTTCAGGTCGGGGAGGAAGCCCAGACTCAAGGGTGTTCCTAGCAGGCCCCTACTATGCAGAATCCCATCGTGGCAGCAACGCTGGGTGGAGAGCAAGGTCTACCCATGAGGGATGGGCCGAGAACCCCTCGGTGAGAGATACTGCTACTCCAGGAAGGTAGAGTCCCAAGCAAGGACTGATGCTTAGAAGGAAACTGAGCCTAAGCCTGAGGGTTTGGGAAGCAGCCAGCTCAGGATTCAGAGGAGCCTGGGCCTACCCCGTTGGCACAAGAGCAGAGCTTAGGGCGTCATGACTCCCGCCAGACCCCACTGCTGCTGGGGACAGAGCTCGGTAGTAACATGAGTACCTGCCGCTCAGGGTCTATGTCGGTGTGGGCCTTGCGTGACACTGAGCCTCCAGGAAGGAAGCTGGTTTTGTGTGGACCTGGGGGAGGCCTGAAAAGACATTGCCTTCTGCTCAGCAGTGAGCTCTAGCATCCCTGGAGGCACCCCGTCATAGTGCGTGATTTGATGAGGACAGTGGCACAGAGTAGCTCAAACCCACAGAGTAGTTGAAGCCCTGAGCTTCTCTCCCAGCTATGGGGCCTTGGGCTGGTTACCTGACCTCTCTAAGCTTCAATTCTCTTGCCTTTAAAACGAGGAGAAGAATAAGATAGGATGGTTGGGGGGGTGGGGGGAGGTACATAAAACCCTTGGCACGGTACCTGGCACCATTACTCCTAGCCACAGAGTTACTCTCTCAGCGTCACTGATGAGCAGTTTGGATACACCGGCCCTTCTTATCGTAAGCAAAGTGCACTGAATACCCACATGGGGATGTGGAATAAGCTGGGTTGGGGCAGAGAGGCATGATCAGATGTCCGTTTTGGAAAGATCACCAGGGCAGCACTTTGGGAGGGTGCACGAGATTGGGGGAGGCTGAAGGCAGAGAGACCAGCGAGGGGGCTACTGCACTGGTCCTAGCAAGGGACAGTGAGGCCTTAACAGGGGCAGTGACAGTACCTGGATAGCACCCTGCTTGATATTCAGTGCTGGGAGGAGAGGGAGAGACAGGTATGATCAATGCTATCCACAGCCTTCTACACAACAGAATACAAAATGTGGAACATATACTGTGATTAGAACAGGAGTCTACAACAGCCCCTCTCCTATGGTGCAGCCAACCTGGACCTTCTGACATCTCATCAGTTGGGTAACAACCATCCCTTGGTTTCCATTCTCAGAGTAACCCAGTTCAGCAAAAAAAAAAAAAAATCCTGAATAACAAGTTATTTCTAGTACAGTTCAGCGTTTTGTTTTCTTTGACTGTCTAGACATTGCCTAAGAAAAAGCTTGGAGGAAGAAAGCGTAAGATACAGGCAGCTTGTGAAGGAAGAAGGAGGCAGAAGTTTTAGCTTAGCTGTTTCCTGTGCTGATTCAGAAATTGACTGTGAATGGGAGAACTAATCAGAAAAGCATTTATAATTTGTCTCTTGGAAGAGAGTAAGGCAGACAGCAAGATTTCCTGCAAATGAAGTGTTGGAAAGAGACGTTCAAGTGCTCAGGAAATGTGTATTAAGACCTAAGATGTGTGGCTCTCCTCCGAGCCAGGCCCTCTGCTGCCAGGGAGCTCGTATTCTGGGCCCCGGTTCTGCTGGCTCTGACCGTTCTGTGCTCTAGAGCCATGCATACTGTGCCTTAAAATATTTGGTCATTTGTCCATTCCTCCTACGAGATGCTGAGTCCAGATGGAGTCCACTAAATTATAGGCTGTAAGACTTTGTGCGCTGTCAGCCTCAGTCTTCTCTCTGTAAAGTGGGTATAATGGGTATATATTTCATCAATATTATAGTGGAAAATAATGATAGAAAAAATTAATGACTAGAGCACAGTAAAGAGACCCTGCCTCCCTGAGAGACAAGGGTATCCAGGTTAGGCCTGGTTTGTGTTCCAAAGCCTCAGGGCCCATGGATGGGAAGTTTTGTATCTTTCCGGACCTCCCGGTGCTCACCCTCTGTGCTCAGCATGGTTGCCCGAGCCATCATCCGCTCTCATTTGGCCTCGGCCTTCCTTCTTCCTGGTGGTTTCACATCTACTTTGGCCCCCGACTTTATGCCTATCTCTAACAGAAGCCAGAGGGACCTCCTCAAAATACGAGTCAGATCATGTCCTTGTCCTACAGAAAACCCTTCAGATGGCTCCCTTCAGTATTGAGCCCTGCTTATCCAAAGGCCTCAGCCCTCTCTCCGTCTCATTTCTCACTCTCACTGTGGTGTTCTCTCCACTGCAGTCTCCTCAGTTAAGCCCCACTGTCCTTTATTCAGTACCTTGAACTTTCCACACTCATCCATGACACAGGGCCTTTGCACATTCTCTTTGCTTTATCGACATGCCCTTCTTGCCTCTCTTTGCTAAAAGTTCTCCTTATTCTTTAGATCTTTGCTTAGGTACCACTTCCTCCGGGAATTCTTCTGACCATTATAATTCAGTCAAAACCCCATTATTCACTCCAAGAACACAGTGCTTGTCTTCTCCTTAATTCTCCGTGCTGCTGTGGTTTGCGAGCACGTGGATGGCCGTCTGTTGGCTGCCTGGTCTCCTCACTGGAACAGATGTCTGGAATAGCAGGGCCAGAGCCGTCTTGCACTTCTGTGGCCCCACACCTGACTTAGGGCTGGTGCTCGGTAGACAGGGCTGAATGTTGTAGCTCATAGACTCCCTAAAAGACCCTGAAGGGCTTGAGCCATGGGTCTCTCCCTTCTGGCTCCCCCATCCCCCGCTCAAAATAGAGAACAGAAAGGATGGATGGAGGAGGGCTGGATCCGGATGACTCTAGGAGCAGTGATATTCCAGCAAGGAAGACATAATGAGCCTACGTGAAGAGGGTAGAGAGATGGGAGAAGGGAAGGAGAGAGCACACTCATGTCCCCTCCAGGATCTCACGTCTGAGAAAGCAGGATCCCAGGAGCAAGAACAATAGTGAAGGGGATTAAACTCCATGGAAAGGGGATAGAAGATGCTGTCAGCATCCCATCCACACCCACAGCCCCACTGCCTCCTTGTAATGAAGCCATATAACTCATATTCTCTTAATTGAGATCACACACCTAGTCTCAGGACTTAATGAAGCTCAGGTTCTTAATGTCTCATCACAGAAAGAATTCAGTGAGAGACAAAGTGATAGGTAAAAAAGTGGATTTATTAGAAAGAAACGCACTTCACAGAGTATGGGCCATCTCTGAAGGCGAAAGCAGTATGAAAATATGGTGTGGTTAGTTTTAGTGGGCTGGATAATTTCATCGGCCAATGAGTGGGAGGATTATTCCAACTATTTGGGGGGAGGGGCAGAGATTTCCAGGAATTGGGCCACCACCCACTTTTTGGTCTTTATGGTTGGCCTTGGAACTATCATGGCACCTGTGGGTGTGTCATTTAGCTTCCTAATGCATTACAGTGAGCATATACTGAGGCTCAGGGTCTAGTGGCTGCTACTGCTAAGTCGCTTCATTCTTGTCCAACTCTGTGCAGCCACATAGATGGCAGCCCACCAGGCTCCCCCGTCCCTAGGATTCTCCAGGCAAAAATACTGGAGTGGGTTGCCATTTCCTTCAATGCATGAAAGAGAAAAGTGAAAGTGAAGTCGCTCAGTCGTGTCCGACTCTTAGCAACCCCGTGGACTGCAGTCTACCAGGCTCCTCCGTCCATGGGATTTTCCAGGCAAGAGTACAGGAGTGGGGTGCCATTACAGCATATTAAAAAGCACAGACATTATTTTACTGACAAAGGTCCATATAGTGAAAGCTGTGGTTTTTCCGGTACTTATGTATGGATGTGACAGCTGGACCATAAGGAAAGCTGAGCGCCAAAGGATTAACGCTTTTGAACTGTGATGTTGGAGAAGACTCTTGAGAGTCCCTTGGACTGCAAGGAGATCCAGTCAATCCTAAAAGAAATCAGTCCTGAATTGGAAGGACTGATGCTGAAGCTGAAACTCCAATACTTTGGCCACCTGATGGGAAGACATTGGAAAAGACCCTGAGGCTGGGAAAGATTGAAGACAGGAGGAGAAGGGGACGACAGGGGATGAAATGGTTGGATGGCTTCACTGATTGAATGGACATGAGTTTGAGCAGTCTCTGGGAGTTGATGATGGACAGGGAGGCCTCGTGTGCTACTGTCCATGGGGTCATAAAGAGTCAGACACGACTGAGCGACTGAGCTGAACTGAGGGTCTAGTGGAGAGCAGCTCATCTTGGACCTGTTTGGTGCTAATCAGTTTATATTATATCCTCAGGCTATGTTATTCTTTTAAAGGTAGTGCCCTGCCCCTTCCCCTCTAGTTTCAGTAACAGCCACTGGCATCTAGGGATGCAACTAGGGTGAGGCGGGCGACATCCAGGATGTGACATTCCAGGGGCTGCTTGGCCTCATCTGTTGACCCTGCACCTTCCTGACTCTGAGAGCAATCACTGCTCTAAAGCATATGCCCTGGCACCTCACTGGTTCCCCCATACATGCTCACCCTGTTTGCATCTCTTTGCCTGAGGACTTTCTCCAAAGCTGAGGCAGGATGATCTATCCAGGCTCAAGACCATCTCTCCCTAGACCACAAAATAGCCCAGCTCCTCACCTCCAGCCCTGCTGAGTTGTATGGTCTTCACCTTTTTCCAGAGCTTCCATGGGGAGTGGGCTGCAGTTGCTCACAGTAGTAGATTTGGAAACTCACCCTTCCTGGGCTCCTTCTTTTGGCTGTCTCACTCCCAGCCCCTACTCCCCCTGGTATCCCCTTCTCTTCCTACATAAATTGCTTGCACTGGAATTCTCATCCTACATCTACTTTAGGGGAAGCCCAAACAGAGACAGAGGAAATTTAGACAGCTAGTGATACCACTTGGAGAAGGTGATGGCACCCCACTCCAGTACTCTTGCCTGGAAAATCCCATGGACGGAGGAGCCTGGTAGGCTGCAGTCCATGGGGTTGCGAAGAGTCGGACACAACTGAGTGACATCACTTTCACTTTTCACTTTCATGCATTGGAGAAGGAAATGGCAACCCACTCCAGTGTTCTTGCCTGGAGAATCCCAAGGACGGAGGAGCCTGGTGGGCTGCCGTCTGTGGGGTTGCACAGAGTCGGACACGACTGAAGCGACTTAGCATTAGCAGTGATACCACTTTGCTGGGGTTGTGTGTTGTGTGTCCATGTGTGTGTTAGTTGCTCAGTTGTGTCCGACTCTTTGTGGCCTCATGGACTGTAGCTCACCAGTCTCCTCTGTCCATGGGATTTCCCAGTCAAGAATACTGGAGTGGTATTTCCTTCTCCAGGGGATCTTCCCAACCCAGGGATTGAACACGGGTTTGCTGGGTTTAAAGAGAGTTGAATCTCCTTTGTAATGTAAGTATCAGTAATTCTGCAGCAAAACTGTGGCTGGACCGGGTCTGCACTCAGTGCTGAGAGGAGACAGTGCCAAGTAACCGGTGCTTCCAAAAGCAGTGCCAGGCATAAAGAGGACCAAGAAAGGAAGGGGGGAAAAAAGCGCCCTGTAATTGAAATGAGAAAGGAAAAAGAGAAACAGCCCAAAGGACTGGAAAGTGTTCCTGCCCTTGTATGTGTCCCTCCCGAAGGCAAAGTCTGCCCTGGCTTGATAAATAGAAATATTCTTGGCGCAAGAAGAACACCGGGTGTGATTAGCATCCTAAGGAACCCAGGGCTCCAGGAGGCTGGTGCAGAGGACAAAGGCCCAGGCCAGGGAGGACAGAGAAGATGAAAGGAGGGGGGATGGAGGGAGGGCGCTGCCTGCAAATGAAACAGTGAAAGAGAAACCTTGGCTAAATAAGCCCTTTCTTCCAAATGCTTCTGTTTAGAATTTAGTAATAGAGACAGTGGGGTTTCCAGGGAGTAGAAACGAAAGAGAGTGAAAGGGAAGGAAATGAATGGGAGAAAAAGAACAAAAGAGCGCTTTACTTTTAAGTAACCCTGGGGCATTGGCGGTAGACGAGGGGAAATTTCAAGAAGAGTGCAGCATTCCTCCTGTGGAAGTTGGAGAGGGCACTTCTTGGACTGTCAGGAAGGAGATTGCAGGAGAGGAATTGATCCCAGGGGGTGCACATTTTATCAAATGAGGCTTCTCTTTTACCAAATGACAGAGTCTCCTGGAATCTGTTGGGGTCCCTGTAGAAAACTGATGGGAGCTTCAAATAGGGTGATTTGAAGAGAACTTAATCAAGTGGATTTTGTTTTTATTTTTCTCATGAAGATGTGAGCTAGCTATAGGGAGACTGCAGGAATAGTGCAGTGCCCTGGGGCTAAATGCCACACCCGGGCCACAGAGGACTCTGTAAGAAGTTCCCAGGACCCAGAGGAAGGCGACCTAGCTGAAGGCGTGAACTTTTAGTGGCCTTGCAGGCAGCCTGTGGTGGCCCCAACAGAGAGAGCTGAAAGAAGTATTGATGCCTCCCCACTTCATCCAGCCTCTGCCTGTGCTTTCCGATAGCTAAACCGATAGCTAAACCGAGCCAGAGCCAGAGGACAAGGAAATCCGTAGACAGAGTCCAGTTCTCAAAGTGTGCTTCCTGGAGCAGCGGCACCTAAGAACTGGTTAGAAGGCTCAGTTTTGCATCCCATGCAGACCTGTCACAGCAGACATTCCAGGGGTGGCGCCCAGCAATCTCAGTTCTAAAGAGATGTAGCCCAGATGGGCCGGTGACGCCCACGCACTCTCAGGCTGAGGAGCCTTTCGTCTTCTTTTCTTTTTTCTTTTGATGCATTAATATAATGATACGTTAGTTTCAGGTGTACAACATAGTGGTTCAGTTACTTTTTAGACTACATTCCATTTAAAGTTCTTATAAAATATTGGCTTCCCCCATCTTGCTCCTCCCCCCTTTCCTCTCCCTGCTGGTAATCACTAGTTTATTCTCTACATCTGTGAGTCTGGTTCTGTTTTGTTATAATCATTTGTTTTATATTTTTAGATTCCACAGATAAGTGATACTGTATAGCATTTGTCTTTCTCTTTCTTCACTGAGCATGATGCCCCCCGACCCAGGTCATGCAAATGGCAAAATCCCATTCTTTTTTGTAGCTGAGTAATATTCCTCTGTGTGTGTATGTGTGTGAGTGAGTGTGTGTGTGTGTGTGTGTACACCACATCTTCTTTATCCATTCATCTCTTGATGTACACTTGGGTTGCTGTCATATCTTGGGGTGCGTATATCTTTTCAAATTAGTGTTTTCATTTTCTTTGGATCCATATACCCAGGAGCAGAATTGCTGGGTCATCGGGTAGTTCTGTTTTTGGTTTCTTGAAGAATCCCTGTACTGCTTTTCCACGGTGGCTGCACCTATTTACATTCCTACCAACAGAGTACAAGCGTTCCCTTTCCTCCGCATCCTTGCCAGTATTTGTTATTTGTGGTCTTTTTGATGATGGCTATTCTGACAGGTGTAAGGTGATACCTCATTGTGGTTTTGATTTGCATTTCCCTGATGATTTGTGATGCTGAGCATACAAACCTCTCATCCACAGAGATCAGCTCCCAGTTTAGAGAGGTAGGTGCAGAAGTCTGACTGGCAAACAAGAGATCTGGGATGTTTTCTGAGACTTCTAACCCTCTAATTTAAACAGACCTCTAGGCTCAGGTATAATGGAGTACCAGGTATGGGGGCCAGCAGACCTGGGTGCTAGTCTGCCTTTGACCTCATGCATTACCTTCAACAAGGTCACTTTGTCTTTCTGACAGTGTCTTATCTCTCAGTGCAAAGAGGGCAAGCTAAGATGAATAAATGTTGACTCTGAAGCTGACTGTGTAGGCTCTTAAATCTAGATGAGACCAAGTCTAGCCTCTCTCAGTTCACAGGCAATAAGCAGTGGTCCAGAGATGTAGAACCCTTGCCCATGGCCACACAGAGAGTCTAAAGGACCGTGAGGACCAGAGCTCTGGGCTCTGGCTGCCCAGATGCCATGAGCTCCCTACCAAGGAGTCCCTCTGCCCCTGGACACACCTGTGCTTTTAGGGGAAAATGTGTTGAGGTCTGTGACCTCAGGACGGATAGCAGACTGCATGAGCTCTTCAGAGAAGCCATTTTCACTTGTAGGGAGGGACTCAGGTTCAAAACAAACCCAAGGGCTTTGTCTCATAGCTTTCTCTCCTGATTTCTGGGGAGACTGAGCTGAATGTCAGAATGGGTGCTCCCAATTCTTTCTTCTCCTTTGCTGTCTCTGAGGGTGGCTCCTGCCTGGGCCTTACAGAGAAACCTTGTGCAGTAACCCTCAGTGTCCTTTTTATCAGAGGCCTTGTTCCAGCCACTGTATCCCTCTCTGCCTGCTTGTGGGGCAGTTCGGGACTGCCAGGAAATTAAATGTGCCCGGAGCAGTTCTCAAAGCATGACTGGTGGGGGATGGAATATAAGTACCCCAGGTACCTCCCTGCTAAGGTGGAATTATCTTAGGGGTGCATGTTCACAGTCTCCCCTGGAGTTCCCTAACAGGAGTAAGCAAGCCCCAACTGTCTACAGTGATAACTTGCTTGATGACACATCCCTTATTGAATTCTTTTCTTTCTCCTTCCCTTCTTTGTTTCTCCATTTCACTTCCCATCTCCTTTCCAGTGTTTCCTGGGATCATCTCCTAGATGAAGTCCTTACACTCCATCTTTGTCTCTGATTCTGCTTCTGAAGGAATCTAGATCAGAAACCTCCCTTCCTTTCCTCAGAAGATCCCCTTCGTGGAGCGTAGGCTGGACACTCTGCTTGGAATGAAGCCACAAAGTCGTCAGTTAGGCCGCTGTCCCTCTAACTTCTCTCGGTTCTCTGCTCATCTGTGCTTAAGCCCCCTCCACAGCCCCAGAGGTTCCATCCATCAGCACAGCTCCTCACAGGGCCCTGCAGAAGGGAGCAGTCCAGCCCCAGCCAGCAGGGAACTGGCAGCCCTGGGAGGCACACCGAATGCCAGGCTGTTTCCCTGTGGCACCCAGGCCACCCTCTCTCCTCTGATAATGGTAGTTCAATTAAGATTGAATGTGCAGACCTTTAGCTTCAATGGGATACCCAGGCAGTCTCGGCAAAATTACCCACCTCCTCCCTCTCCACTCGTGCAAGATGATGGCATTAACATTTCCAGTGCTTCTAAGAAATGACTTTTCAGGTCCACAATTCATTGTAATGAGTCAAATCTCTTTTCTCTGAAAAATCGCACCTTTTCTTTACCTTCCTCAGTGCCCAGAAGACAGGGGAAAAAAGAGCATCTTGATCCCAAGTGATAGTCTCTCCCCAGCCCCACCTCTCTGAAGTGATTCTCTCTTAAGTGGATATGACTTGAGAAGACTGATTTATTGGGTTACCTGTGATGGTGGAGGAAGAGAGGAGGAGTTGTGATTTGTTTTTAAGAGTTAGTGCCATGCAGACAAGGAAACTGAGCCGTCTCCTCTGGCCAGGGATGGGGGGCAGGGGGTGGCGGGGCACACAATGGGATGGGATGGTGTCAGAGTCAGAACTGGCATAGAGGGGGTGTGGAGACAGTGAGTCTCAGTGTTGGGGGTTGGAGGGGTAGGGTCCCTACCACTTTATAAGGAAGCTCTCAACCTTACACCTTGTCTTTAAGTTATTGAACTTCTTAGAGCCTTGATTTTCCTCATCCATAAAATGGGCTACTATGAGAATCAAATGGCATGGCATCCATAGGCTTCTAGAATAGTACCTGGAACATCTTACACATTTCACAAAGATAAATTTTTGTACCTTACACGCAACGCAGGTGGGTCTCTAGTCTCATGGGCCAGTTTCAGTAAGATATTTTCGTCTTGCCCAAGATATATTGAAGTGCCGCGGCACCCCTGTGTTAAATAACTGAACATTGAATGGTCTGTACATTCACACCTGAGTGTGCAACAGAATCTCTTGGAGGGCTAATTAAAATGCACATTACTCATCCCCATCCCAGAGTTTCTGATTCGGTGGGTCTAGGCTGGGACTCAAGTACTGGCATTTCTAAAGAGTTTCCAGGTATCACTGATGCCATTGGCTATTTTGAAAACCACTGGTCTAAAACAATAATAAAACTGAATTTACATATTTGCATTGAGCTCTTAAAATACAACGGGTACTTTCATTTCTTACTGCTTTTCATCCTTACGAGTTTGCAGAGGTGGAGAGAGTTTTGATGATTCACTGGGTGACGTGAGGCTCGGGGAAAGTAAGTCAGCTGCCTCAGGTGATAGAGTTAGTGATAGACCTCAGGTCTGTCATCAGAGCCTGCCCGTCCCCTGCCTCTCTCCTGCTGAAGGCAACAGCTGGCAGCCAATCCTGGGTCTGCAGGTGGGGTGAGGGTCAGCTACAAGGAGAGGAAGAATTTGAGCCAGGATCCAGGCTCACTATGCCAGCCTTGCATACAGGGAAGAGCCCGGAACTCAAGCCAAGTTACCTAAAATCAATTGTATGGCTTAAAGCAAAGGACCCAGCCCCTTTCTGGTTCTCAGCCTTTCAAACACAGTATAATTCATATATTGAACAGATAATTGTTGAACATCTACTTTGTGCTGTATCCTGTAGAGGGTTTAGTAAATGGGGTGCCCTTTCTTAAATAGGGTGTGGAGGAGAGCCATGGGTTAGTCCGATAGTCTCAGAAATACAACTGTCCTAAGAGCTCTGAAGACAACAGGAAGCTGTCTGAGTCTAAGATGGAAAGATCACAGAAGGCTTCCTGAGAAAGGAAGATTGAGCTGAGAGCTGAAGAGTGAGATGTTGCCAGCCTTGTGGGGTTGAGGGTGTCCCTTTACACGTGCAAAGGCCCTGTGGTCAGAGCAGATGTCATGCATTTGAGCAACAGAAAGAAGGGTAATATGTGGGGAGGGAGGCATGGGGCTGGAGTGTGAAACAGGCCCCAAACCCTCTGATCATGCAAAGCACTGTGGGGTATGATCAGGTCAGTGGTGTCCTGGGGCTGATGGGGAAATTTTCAGGAATTCTGTGAGCTCGTTGATGCCATGTTGGCAGCTTGGTATCAGTCATGGTGGGAGTACTTATATCACAGAAGTCAGCAGATGTTACAGATCAGGGTCACTGCTTTCTCCAGAGAGCTATTTGTTAAACTCCTATGATCTACCGCTGGGCTTTGTCCTAAAACCACAAGGAACAGGTTGGTTCTAGAGGGACAGTGTTTTCATTCCTCTTGAGTTGTGCTGGGGCAGGGGGATGGGGCGTTCTTTGGATCTCCGTGGCTTTCCAGTTATGTCTTCCTTCTACTGGAAGGAAAAAACCTTCCACTGGTTTTTTTCTCCCCTTGAGCCAGAGCTGGCCCTTCATCTCCTGGCCAGGCTCTTGCAGTTCCTCTTACATCACCTTCGAGGAGCTTGTTTCTCCTCTATGTGACTTCCTCTCTCGTCTTGAATATCAAACAAGGAGTACCAGATTAGCTGTTTCTCAAGCTTGCAAAATATAGATAAAGCATAATGAACGTTCTGGGCTGCTTGTAAATTACTTTGTATAAATTCCTTTACATTGCTGGCTGCCCCATCTTTCTCCATGTACGTCTGGATAAACACAATTTTTTATCCTTCTAATTATATAAAGTTAGAAGGGGAAGGAGACACAGAATAATATTAGCATCTCCCAGAAGGAATAAATAAAGCATGAGGGCGGTGCTACTCCTTGCAATGCCTTTCTGGTGGACCCAGAGCTGAATTCTGCCCTTTCATGAATATACACAATAACTCTGCCTCTGCAGAAAGATGGACTGACATTTTGTACCGAAGGACAAATAGGAAGCATAAAGTTTCTAACCACCTCTGCCGTCAGCTCACTGCCCACCTCACATTCAGCCCAGAGCCATCATTTGTCAAGCACCTGCTGCATACCAGGCACCGTCGTCACACTTCTCTTTTTTAAAGAGCAGTTTTAGGTTCAGAAAAATTAAGCCGAATGTCCAGAGTTCCTCTCTGCCCTCCCCCTCCCTCCCTCCCACATTCGGTTCCCCCTGTTTTTAACATCTGGCATCAGTGTGACACATTTGTTACAATGGTGCAACAAAATGGATCCATTATTATTAGCTGAAGTCCGTCCTTTACATTTGAATCCACCCTGTATTGTGCAATTCTGTAGGATATTAACAATGTATGGTGACAGGTATCCACCAGGAAAGGATCCTGCAGAGGTCTCACTGCCCTAAATACCCTCTGTGCTCCACCTATTCATCTCTCCCCAAAGGTCCCTAGAAACCATGGATCTTTTTACTGCCTCCGTAGTTTTTCCTTCTTCAGAATGTTACAGAGTTGGAACCATACAGTATGAAGGCTTTCAGGCTGGCTTTTTCACTTAGCAGTGTGCATTTATATTTTCTCCATATCTTTTCATGCCTTAAGAATTCGTTTGTTTATGTTACCGAAGACTGTCCCATCGTTTGGATGTACAATGACTTGCTCATCCATTTACCTGTTGAAAGACATCTTGTTTATTTCTAAATTTTGGCAGTTGTGAATAAACCTGCAATAACCATTCATGTGCAGGTTTTGTGTGGACAGTGAGTTTGGGCAAATACCAGACAGAAATTGTTGGATCATATGATAAGAGTGTGTTTAGTTTTAGAAGAAATTACCAAACTGTCTTCCAGACTGGCTGTATAGATTTTGCTTTCCCATCAGCAATGAATGAGTATTCTGGTGGCTCCACATCCTCACCAGCATTTGGTGTTATCAGGATTCTGAATTTTGGCCACTCTGGTAGGTGTATAGAGGTAGCCTCTTGTTTTTTAAGTTTTCGGTTCCCAGTGACATATGCTGGGAAAGATTGAAGGGAAAAGGAGAAAGGGGCAGCTGAGGATGAGATGGTTAGATAGTTATCACCGACTCAATGAAAACGAGTTTGAGGAAACTCCAGGAGAGAGTGAAGGACAAGGAAGCCTGGCATGCTGCAGTCCATGGGGTCACAAAGAGTCAGACACAAGTTAGTAATTGAATACCACCAACAACAAATTACATGTGATACTGAACATCTTTTCATTTGCTCACCTTTTGTCTGTACATCCTTTTTGATGAGCTTTCCGCTCAGATCTTTAGCCCATTTTTTAATTAGACCATTTTCTTATTGTTGAGTTTTAAGAGTTCTTTGTATACTGTGTATACAAGGCTTTTATCAGATGGTCTTTTTCAAATATTTTCTCCCAATCTGTGGCTTGTCTTTTCATCCTCTTAACATCCTCACACTTTTCACGCCTGCATTTTCTCATTTAATCCTCCCAGTATTCTCGGAGCTGTATAGCATTTTGCTAAGGAATCCAAGGCTTAGGGAGACCAATGGACTTGCCAAGGGATGGAACTAAGATCTGCCCCCAGAACTGGCTGCTAGCTTCAGACCGCCCATTACCAGGTCTGCTGTCCTGCTTGCCATGGGATAGTCGTGTGAGAATAAACCTTGATCATTTTGTACTAAAGTATGCTCCCAGTGCCTCAGAAAAGAGTCTCTATTTGGACGCTCTGCAGAGCCTGGCTTGCTGACTTGCACCTAAGCGCCTGAATAGGGACTAAACAGCCCTCTGTAGCCTAAGCCGCACCCACCTCCTCTGCTTCTTGTCTGGCTGCTAATCCCCACCCACCCAGCTGACTGTGGCTCAGATCATGAGCTCCTTGTTGCCAAATTCAGACTTAAATTGAAGAAACTAGGGAAAACCACTAGACCATTCAGGTATAACCTAAATAAAACCCCTTATGATTACACAGTGGAAGTGAGAAATAGATTTAAGGGACTAGATCTGATAGACAGAGTGCCTGATGAACTATGGACAGAGGTTTGTGACACTGTACAGGAGACAGGGATCAAGACCATCGTCACGGAAAAGAAATGCAAAAAAGCAAAATGGCTGTCTGGGGAGGCCTTACAAATAGCTATGAAAAGAAGAGACGCGAAAAGCAAAGGAGAAACGGAAAGATATAAGCATCTGAATGCAGAGTTCCAAAGAATAGCAAGAAGAGATAAGAAAGCCTTCTTCAGCAATCAATGCAAAGAAATAGAGGAAAACAACAGAAGGGGATAGACTAGAGATCTCTTCAAGAAAATTAGAGATACCAAGGGAACATGTCATGCAAAGATGGGCTTGATAAAGGACAGAAATGGTATGGACCTAACAGAAGCAGAAGATATTAAGAGGTGGCAAGAATACACAGAAGAACTCTACAAAAAAGATCTTCACGACCCGGATAATCACGATGGTGTGATCACTAATCTAGAGCCAGACATCCTGGAATGTGAAGTCAAGTGGGCCTTAGAAAGCATCACTACGAACAAAGCTAGTGGAGGTGATGGAATTCCAGCTGAGCTGTTTCAAATCCTGAAAGATGATGCTGTGAAAGTGCTGTACTCAATATGTCAGCAAATTTGGAAAACTCAGCAGTGGCCACAGGACTGGAAAAGGTCAGTTTTCATTCCAATCCCAAAGAAAGGAAATGCAAAAGAATGCTCAAACTACCACACAATTGCACTCATCTCTCATGCTAGTAAAGTAACACTCAAAATTCTCCAAGCCAGGCTTCAGCAATACATGAACCATGAA